>JACJUY010004555.1:11413-70132 GCA_014220935.1 Platorchestia sp. MABIK | reverse complement strand
CTTACCCAAATAAACATTTTGTTTCGATAGAGAATGATTTGTAGAATGGCGGTATCTGGCATGCATCTCAGGTGTAAGCAAGTTCTGGCGGTATCTGGCATGCAGCACAGGTGATCATGCGAGAACGGGAGCATCGACAGACTTTTGACACTAGCGCTGCCCGGCTGACGTTCGGATTGTCCGCGGAGCCGAGAGCGAGAAAGTTGACTGGGCAAGATCACAAATATTGATCACAAATCCTGGTGTTCGTTTCTTTACGGTTCATCGTCTTTGGCGAACCCGCTTTATTGAAAAGTAGCTTTTAATAAAGACAACAAGTGTAAATCACCCTAACAAATCAGAAGACCCGTCTCGCTCCAATTAATTCTTTTAACTTTGGTTCAAATGATCAACCTTTTCACACATCTCTTGACAACAGCCACAACTGGATTCTTAAGATAAGTCTACATTATTACTATCATTTCTAAATAGTGTCTCTCTCCCAACAGCTTTGTGATATATAGTTATCACTGTTCAATGGTGAAGTAATTGAACTTCCATGTTCTTAATTCTCTTAGTACGTTATGTAGGAAGAATGAGAGCGTACACCGGAAAAGAAAAGACTTTATACGTAATAGCCTTGAAAATACAATTTTACTGATTCCCTCGACATACGCTAACCAGAATATAATTAATTGATCATGATGACCGAAATGAATAATTCAATCATACCATTTAATAAATGAATTGTAAAATTATGTTAAATCTCATTAGAGGCTGGTGGCAGCGGATACCGAGTATCCCATTAAAATGGTTTCTAAAACAACGCGATTTCGGTCGGAAAAATCAACCTGTAAAAAACATGAAAAATTAGGCCATAACTGCGAAAGTGTAATCACCGTAAATAAATTATTACAATTGACTGAAATCTAAGCAAATAGCTGAGAGGAGCACAATAACTTCTACCAAGTTCAATCAAAAGGTGAGAGCTTTCGCCAGTCCGGATTTTTTTTTTCCATTTCTTCAACGTCGTCACATTTTAACAAATCTTAAAGTTTACAAGAGCCATAAAATGTAAATGTTAAAGAAAATTGGAAAGACGGCTTAAGGATCATCACCACAACTCCCAGGGTCCGTGGTCTCAAAGGGCCCGCTGCCAGCTTCGGCAAGATCTCTCTTTGAACGCCCGTTGAACCGCAGATCCCAAGCACTTGTTACGACCCAAAAACAAGTTTGAGTTCGGGATTAAGGAAACGCAACAGAAGTTTCCAAATGAATGTAGGATGCGGCAGCACGAATGGTGAAATGCACAAGTTGGAAAGTTTTGTCAATGACAGCCTAACGACTCTTTCGTCTCCTTTCTACTGAAGGAATACGAAAGCTATAAATTGGAAGAACATATAAATAATACTTAAATTAATATCAGTCTTATGAATATACACAAAGCCACCTAACCAAAATTAACGCACTCATTACTTTCAGATATAAGAGAAGTTTTACCACTGCGCTGCAGCTCAAGAGAGATGGACAGTCCGGCGGGTCAGCATATACGGCAATGAGCCAATGAACATAGGTCTCGAGTCTATAAGCCACTGTCTAGTTTATGTGAAATATCCTAGATATCATCAAAATTTCAAAATTTTATTAACATAAAAATACATGATCTCACAGTGTTTGAACTGCTTGACATTTGAAGAATAGAAAGTAACGAAAATGGTAAAGATGGCGCACTCCATTAGAAAAATAGAAAATGAGTAGTAGATGATTACCTTCCTGAAACAAGACAGTAATTTTAATACAAAAAAGAAAAAGAAAGAAGGCTTTACAAGCACTCCAGTACACGACCAATCCTTTCCTTAATTTAATTGTTGATGTTAAATTTATTACCTGTGGATTAACCATCATTTTAATACAATGTTTGCTCAACAAACTTAGTTCTTAGTGCACAAAGAAGAGAAAATTACAAAGAGAATTGAAAACACAGACAGATGAAAGCCTACAAGACAGCGAGTGCCATTTCGCAGCTGAAATACCGCTTTCCACTCCTGCAGTTCAGAAGTGGCGTCCCTCAGCATCGGCTCTTCACTCCGATGCTCCTGACGCTTGACGGACGATTACCTTCCATGTTAAGTACCTACGTATCTACCATAGCATCCATGATACTTGGAAACCAAGTTGAGGGTACGTACATATACGTGAACTGCTGCGTCGCGTATCTCCGTCCGTCACAATGCGAAATCACTAAAAAATTTACGAGAAGGAAAATTAAGTGTTTCATTTAGACAAATATGAAAAATATCTGGATAATAGGCACAGATATCTACTATCAAAATTAGTAATCCTTGCAAAACATCACTTGAATGCGTTCATGTAACACATCACTTGTTTGATATGCTGAGAAATATTTGTATAAATAACGGTCATCATTAAACTGATGATGACTTAGCGTTCATGAGACATGGGCAAGCCACAAAGCAATGTTTAAGATTACGAGTACTATCATTTACTTGTTACTAATCAAAACACTACTTCGCATTATTTCGGTAGATGTAACGAATGTTCACGTATCTGTTCGATATCGTAAATATTTTGAGTACTTTGGTAACTAAATCATGTACTAATACATCAGTAATTAATCAGGGATAGAAAACTATTGCGAATAAGGTGTATGAATATTTATGGCAGTAGGCGTTTGAGGCAATTTGTCAGAGAGTCTGCATAATATATTATGATTGAAGATATCATGCACATCGATCATGTTTCTGCATTTTTTCTTGCAAATGGTGGATCATCTCACAATTTTCCTATTCAAAATAGGAAAATTTAAGGAAAATCTTATTTTTAGTGATTAATTGAGAATTCAGTGAAATTATTGTCATTTTTGTGCTTCTGCAGAAATATAACAAAACATCAATGTCTGCATGAGGAGGTACACAAAAACTTGTTCGTGAAAGATAAATAAGACCTTAAACACAGAGTCGCTGAAAACCCGCAATAGTCTTTCAGTACTTGTGAAATATTTGATCACAACGATTATCCTATACCTCCGCAGAATATAAACCAGTCTCTAAAGTGTGCATGCATTGTCAAAATTTACTTCAAAAGCGTCACATTCATTAACAAGTCGCGCATTCCACTAGATGATTCAAATGGGTCAGAGGATGGATTTTTTCAAACCGAGATGTTAAAATGATGAGAAAAGAACAGCTCAGAAGTGATGGTCAAATAATTAGGACTGGTATGGTTAGAAAAACCTTCATAGAATCATCAAAAGTGGATGTCGTTGTAAAATTGTTTCGTCTCGGAACTTCAGTCTTTCGTTAAGAGAGAAAGAGATTCTAAGTCATTAAGAAGGAATTTAAAGGAACGATGGAGAAACAGCGTACGGCAAATGGAAATGGTACATACACAGAAAAAGGCAAGCAAATAGAGGCAGAAACAGATTTGACCGGTATGGATGAATTATGACAACGCATCAATTATTGAAAATTGTTATTACAAAAATCAAAAATAAAAAATTTGACTTATAAACCAAGCTAAACATTGCCATAGAAGTGAACATTAAAACACGAAAGACTAGCCTGAAGTGAGCGAATACATTTCGTACGTATCTAAGGCATTGTACAAACGTTTATCGAAGTTGGAATGTCAGAGGAAATATTATGATCTAGCCAACTTGAAGGACAGATTTTCCTTAAGCCCACCATAAAAAAGTGACAGTGCTGCGCGATACAGACAATTGAAATTTTAAATTATCCCTACAGATCAATTCGGAAAATTACACACTAATTCACAAATGGATTTACAAGCTAACGGGAAGATATATTGTACATTACGATTTCTAGATTCCAATTGCACACGGTATTACTATTTTCGATATGAGCATAACTTTTTCTCCAGAGTAAATTCCTTGTTTTGCACTTTATGATGATTTCCTATTGAAGTTTGACTTCAATACTCCATTAAATTTCAGTTCCAGACTCTACTGGCCTAATTTTCTAATGATGTGAGTTCCAGGATGTTTCGGATGATCTAGGTCTTCTCACGATTACGCATTGTACACAGACTTGTTGTATCACCATGAAGGTGTGAGAAGTCGAGATGTGGAGTGTGAAATGGCCTTTCCCCTCGTGGTGAGTGCGGTCCATGGTCTACCATGGTGTGATGTGCAGCATATGCCGCCGCAGTGTTGTGTCTCGCTAGCACGCATCGTGGTCGAACGCTGGTGATTTGCACATCGCAGTTTTCCTCCCTATACCCCCTTGTCGCTCTTCCGTTAACACGCCCACATCTTGTTCGCGTACGTTGAACTGAGCTGAACTGTTAGGATCGAAAAGCTACTTACATAACGTCGTATGTTACAGGTAGTTGAGCGTTTTGGAAAAAAACATGGCTAATTTATGTGTAAGCATTTGCGCTTGGAAATTCCTTTTCGTCTAAGCCCGTGGCTCCTACATCATACCTCACCTGTACGTTGCGCTTCACTCGGAGAGTATTGACTTATACAGTGCGCGGAACTTCTTTCCATCGACAGCTTGCTGTTCAGGCCCCATTTAGTTAATAATATAATCGAGCCCTTGTTTGGTTACGTAAGTAAAGAGTGCCGTTATCGTTAGATGAGTACAAGTTACAGCCACATGTGTTGGGATTCGTAATCGGCAGCTCACCGGTTTGCCCAGCGCTTGCTATTTGTACCCATTCACTTCACTCCACTAGCCCTGTACCTACAATTCTACTCAGTGTAAATTTTCCAATATCTTAACCTGAATTTTCTTATATCAGGACAATCCTTAGACGTAGTATTGAATTCAAGAAGACCTAAAAGAAAGCAAATTGGGATTATGAATAGAGGACATGAAAAATAGTTTAAGTTTAAAGCTAGAATATAATTTTCAAAAAACAGTTTCAAAAGCGGTCGAAACCTAAAACGGTAGCAAGTTTAAGCTTGGTGGTAACAAGGGATAGCAACTTGCGGCTACCCAAGTGACCTTATTACTGTCCAAACCAGCAGCACATTGGCACTCCATTCAGTCTTGACACTAAAAAATAATTATAAGTCTCAACAATTCAATGACGCCAGACTATTACATTGTATCGAAGGGAAGAATGATAACAGTCAATATCAAACAAAATTTGATGAGCCAATATTAAACGTTCGAAGTACTTTCTGCATGAAGTTTGGCAAGTACAGCAAAGCTTTCTCGCCTCAAGAGTATAGCAGCGAACAGTGCCTCCAGCATGTTATTCCCAGACGAGTAGCAGCGAACAGTGCATCCAGCATGTTATTTTCAGACGAGTAGCAGCGGACAGTGCCTCCAGCATGTCATTTTCAGACGAGTAGCAGCGGACAGTGCCTCCAGCATGTCATTTTCAGACGAGTAGCAGCGGACAGTGCCTCCTGCATGTCATTTTCAGACAAGTAGCANNNAGACGAGTAGCAGCGAACAGTGCCTCCAGCGTGTTATTTTCAGACGAGTAGCAGCGGACAGTGCCTCCAGCATGTTATTTTCAGACGAGTAGCAGCGAACAGTGCCTCCAGCATGTTATTCCCAGACGAGTAGCAGCGAACAGTGCCTCCAGCATGTTATTACCAGACGAGTAGCAGTGAACAGTGCCTCCAGCATGTTATTCCCAGACGAGTAGTAGCGAACAGTGCCTCCAGCATGTTATTCCCAGACGAGTAGCAGCGAACAGTGCCTCCAGCATGTTATTCCCAGACGAGTAGCAGCGAGCAGTGCCTCCAGCATGTTATTCCCAGACGAGTAGCAGTGGACAGTGCCTCCAGCATGTTATTCCCAGACGAGTAGCAGCGAACAGTGCCTCCAGCATGTTATTCCCAGACGAGTAGCAGCGAACAGTGCCTCCAGCATGTTATTCCCAGACTAGTAGCAGCGCACAGTACCTTCAGCAGGTAAATATTCAGACGAGTAGCAGCGCACAGTAGCTTCAGCAGGTAAATATTCAGACGAGTAGCAGCGCACCGTACCTTCAGCAGGTAAATATTCAGACGAGTAGCAGCGCACAGTACCTTCAGCAGGTAAATATTCAGACTAGTAGCAGCGCACAGTACCTTCAGCAGGTAAATATTCAGACGAGTAGCAGCTAAGAGCACAATCTGGAGGGTAGGTATCCAGACGACCAGCAGCCAACATCACCACGGCAATTTAGTATCCAGACAAATAGCTGCCGAGAGCGCTACCGGCTAATAAGAATTCAGACAAAGGACACCCAAGGACATCTCTTCGGCGATGAATGCTCACTAGAACTACGAAAAACAGTAGAAGCACAAAAAAAACATGCGACGCGTCTGGAGTATACGACAGGAAGTCATCGAGAAGTCTAAAATATTAGTGATACCGCTGCCCAAAGTACACTCCCTAACTACTGTCAAAAAGTGCAAAAACCTCAGTGCAAGACCCATTTGAAATCCCTAATGTTGTCTAGTATTTTATGCTCAGTTCATTTCAATTAAATTGAAAAGGTCATTTTTGTTCTACACCAAAGCTAATTTATGCGATTTTTATGGCTAACCTGTAAACGCCAACACGCCTCATTAACCAAGATATTCGTACACATAGATATTTAGCAAAAATACTTAACCAAATCAATTTTTCAGCGAAGTCATGAAGAAGCGTTGATCGTTGTTCTAAAGAGTTACTGAATTTTAACTAATGCCTTCTATCGTACATCTCTTTAGAGGTGCCTGTTCATAGAAATTGTGATGTCATAGGCGTGGTCGGATATCTTGTCATTAATTTTGTGATGAATCGAGCGGGCGAAATTAAGTTGGATTTAATGATTCTCCTTTGATCAGGAGTGAATAGGTATGAAAAATCCTAAGAGCATAATTTAGCCAGTGATTTTTTTCTGTCAAAATGATGTTTGAAAAAAATCAGTAACACACAATTTTTTTGTATATGATATAAAATAGTCACATTATCGAGCTTGATTGACCTAGGCGTTAGCTCGTATAACTAGGTCAAACGCATAAAACTGAGGAGATATTTTATTCGCAAATTTTCTTTCAATTTCAGCATATTAGGCACCACATTTATCCCTCGAGCATCTAAGAAATGAAAGACAAAGCTTTCTCACATCGTTTTCCTTTTAATTTTGATTATTTGTAACACTCGGCAGGCAAAAAACGTTTGTTGGAACAAAAGTCGGTCAATATCGGGTTTAGTGCGCTCACGGAAATTAAGAATTCCATTCCAAAGAATCACTAAAGGAACACATTTAATAACGTTTTACACGAATGACATACTGCTCGCTGATGCGTTATTTTCGAGAGATAACAATAATTACGTTCAGAAAGGAATAACGTTATATGGTCGGCTGCTTAGTCGCCGCACTGTTGGGTCACGCCCACTTTTCTGGCGGGAGACGCCCACTTCTTGCCGAGAAAATAACAGCCTCGGTTTGCGTAAGTTAAGGTAAGGTATTTTAGGTTGATCTATGATATTTTAGGTTAGTTTATTTAAGTAACCTAACATAACCTACCCAAACCTCCCCCATCGTTACGTCAATACCGAATTACAGCATATTTACGTGTCCGTTCCTTCACTTTTATATACGACGTTCCTATAACTTCAAAGTTGAATAATTCGAAAATTACGCATCGGCGAGCAGAATGTCATTTGTGTAAAACGTTCTGAAATGTGTTCCTTTAGTGATTCTTGGGAACGGAATTCTTAATTTCTGTGAGCGCATTAAACCCGATATTGACCCAAAAGTCTAGCATAATTCAATAAACCGTCAAAAAAAGGCTCAAAATTAGACACTATCACTAAAACCTGCCTGGGCATCAGCCTCCTTTTTTCATGCGCTCCATTGCTCCAACTGCGATTCCCTTCTTAAAATGTATATAAATCCAAATGTGCACTATAAATAGAAGTAAATATTATGACTCACCATATCTTTATACACCCTATGTATAAATTTAGATCTAGCACACATAATCACAGAAGCTCTGGTGAAAATTATTGACACCAGCTCGTCTACTTCAAATGGATACTTTCAAAATTAGCACCACTGTAATGACCAGTAGTGTGCTGTCATTACCATGCTACCTAGTCTAGGATTTGAAATAAGAGGGGTAGGAGGCATTTTATTTACGATATTAAACTGGTTGAATGCTTCAAGTCGCTGCCAACTAGTGTAACCAATGCCAGGAGATATTGGTGTAAAACCAATGCCTCTTACATCTCTAGGTATGCTCTTAGAATTGGCACATCAGCACTAACGTCAAAGAAGTGATCAGAATTTGAAAGCAATTTCACCTATACCCAATGTGAGAAAATGCTCCATAAAATTTTCATCAGTACTTGTGCGACTTTGTATGCGTAATTTAAAATAACAAATGTGGTGCTTACAGATACTGTTCTCGCTGGGTTTATTTATCGTGAATTTTTTTAATTACGTGCGGATTATGTGAGAAAGTTTCAGTCGTGATTTGAATCGATGGAGCGCTTGGAAAATGGGGCAGTGGTCTAGGCAGATTTTAATGCAATCGAGCACAATTTTGAGCATTTTTCCATCTGTTTGTTATATTCAGCTAAACTTCGGTTGTAACTGACGATTCTTGTCGACCTCGTGCAACAAAGGATCATGTAATGAAAAGTAGGTTTGATGAATCCACAATTTTAACTTCATGTAACTCATAGGTTCATGTAATAAAATGAGAACCTAACTGATATCACCGAAAGCGTGCGAGTTCGATGTTCGTGTATAAAAATTTTGTCCAATTCGATGACGCTGGCTAACGCCGAACACACACAAGCTTGAAGACATGCTCATTTTCATCCGTATCAGAAATAACGTTAAAATTTGTGTTTTTGTTTCTACCTAATCAACCGAAGTCGAAGCTCAATTCCTCAAATTTAGCGAAGCCTGGCCTAGTTAGCCCTAATTTAATTTTGCCTTCGAATTTTTGGCAGAACAGCGTAATGTTCACCCTCTCCCATGCCATAAAATTTTTGAACAGGCTTAGAGATGTACGAAGTATTAGGAACTCACATATAATAAAAATACTCTGAATCCCATGCGTTTTCCATAACCAATTGAAAATTCAAATGAGAGTTCCCTTATTATGCTCAGAGAATCCATTCGAGTATAGGGATAGCGCAACATGTACATCAAAAAGTTTTTGGAACACTGAAAATTATGTAAAAATTTTCGAGCTAAAATATCATTCAGTTATTGGAAAATGTTTTTAGCATCTAGTATCACGACGGCATCTCTTCAATGTACCCCGGCATGAGCCCCGTTCGTATAAACTATATAGGATGCTTTATTCCAATCAACAGCGATCCACATCATTTTGTACATCGGTTTTTCAAATACCTTATAACTAACACAAGGACGCAATGACGGTTACCCCCGGTCAAGCCGGTATCCATTTCCGACAGCTGGGTAGAGTGGGGAATTGTGGCTGAGTTCTCTCTCTTCCCAGTGGGGAGAAAGACCGGGCGGCCCTGCCGGGATTCGAACCGCCGACACTTTCCCGTGAAGGACGCATTCTTAACCACTCCGCCACGCTGACCATTATAGGGGACCGATTCACTCTCACATTGAAATTTAAATTATGTTGCTAGAATCATATTCACGAAATAATCTGATGTCAAATACAACTGAAAATAAATCATAAATTTTATACTCATCTGTGGTCGGTACCACATCACTCAAAACACTCAATCTTCCTTGAAAACACATTTTCGACATCTCAAGCGTCAGGTTTTTATTTTCTTCGGGTTATACCAGATGCAAAATACAGTATCTCAAGAGGTAAATTCAAACTAAGAAACGCAAAAAATTATCCAAATTTTTACGCCAACATTCTATAAGCTTAAGTATTTACATCCTATAAGTAGCTAAATTAACCTATCATCATAGTTTTGAGACAACTGAAAATTTTAAAACCAATAAGTCACTAATTAACTATCGCTAAAATTAATTATCACTTCCTCTTGAATGAATATTCAATGGATCACAAAAATATCCGCAGCTCTAATTAGAAAAATAATTATCCTGCACACAATTACTCATTGAAACATATCATTGCATATATGCGGTCTTCAAAATCGAGGACAAGATTTGTTTAAATCTTGCACCTTTAAACCGTAGATTTGTTCCAAAACATATTTCACAAAAATGAATGAAAGTATTTCCAATTTAACTTCAAGATAATCTTGTTGAGCCTGTAATAAAAGTCATTAGCTTTTTTCTTAGATTTTGACATTCATTTACACCAAATTTTCATACGTAACTGTTAGGCCAGAAGCCAAGATAAGTCGACTGATGCCTCTGTGCTACGGAGGAATATTAATTCTTCTCGCATATAACTGAGCTCGCGTACCACAGATACTTGAGAACCATAGTTCCGTCTCGGATTTCAAAATTTCATTAGCTTGATTTAGTTCAGCTCAAAACTATGCAGCTTGATTAGTTTGGCTCAAAATTCAAAGCTTGAAAAACAGCTCGAAAATATTCAAAACTTGTAATCAGATCAAACTCTGACGGATACCGGAAAGATTCGCAACACTTGAAAATTGTTGACGAGCCCCATCTTAAAATAAATAATTAGTCAAAATCTGACTCCTCTCTTACCCCTGAAAATATCAGGAAAATTCCTCTGGAATAAAAAGCCTCAGAAAAATACGGCTCTCAGAATCCTTAAGATAGGGACAAAAATAAAGGGGGCTCCCAAGAAGGACCAGCCTACAGAATTATCAATCGGGCCGAACAGGACTCGCCCACCTAAATAATCTATCAACTGGCTCCCAAGAAGGACTAGCCTGAATAATTATCAAATCGGGCCGAACAGGACTCGCCCACCTAAATTATCTATCAACTGGCTCCCAAGAAGGACCAGCCTAAAGAAGTATCAAATCAGGCCGAACTGGACTCGTCCACCTAAATAATCTATCAGTGGCGCCCAAGAAGGACTTGCCAAACCAAACCAAATCACAAACCCTCAACAGGATTCGGTTTTTCTAACTTTCTATCCAACCCCTTAATCACGAAATTCCCTTTGATTCAACACACAGCTATTTTATTTTATAACTCCAAAACGGTGTTACCTTTTAGATTAGTGCAATAACACGTACATTTACCCTCATCTGAGGAGCTCCTTAATTACGCTCAACTGACCGCTCTCCTCTCACGGTTTCAAAGTTCCTGACACACTAATTCCAATGCTTCGTGGATTGTTCCCAATTTTTCTATGTAATTTTAACTGTGTCCTTTTCTGTTGAATAAGCAACTCGAAAAAAGAAAATTTTTGGATTAAAAAAAAAACATACAAATTTTGCATTTTTTTCTGAACGACGTGTTTGGACAACATGGTATTTCAATACTAGACGGTGTGGACGGTAAACAAAACATCGTTTATCACGTAGCCTAGTTTCCTTCCACCCTTCTAACCCGTCATTGCGGTATCCTTTGTCCTCGGGATCTTCCCTCATATGGTACAAATCACATCTCTCACTTCCTTTACATTTTACTTCTACGAGTATATGTGGATCAGCTATAACTCGCGAATGAACACGAGTGCTAACGAAAGCGTCGCCGAGCGAGGAAAAGGAAGATAGACGAACATCACAAGACTGGTACACTATAAATCTCCAAATGAAGTCAAAACAGCGGACGCAAAATTCGTCGTTTCACTACAAGCCACCCGCGTTCGCTGGGGAAAAACAAACTGAGCTCAGCAGATCTCAGAACGAAGAATGTCCCAGCGAAAAAGACGGCATTCCATCTGGTGTGAAAAATACAAATACATGTAGTACTCTATTAATTGAGCAAAATTTACAAAATTATGCGTAAATAGGACATGCGACGACTACGATGTAACTAACAAAATATCTGTATAATTATAAATATAAATGCAATAAAGAATTGATAACGACGTATTTGATCAGAGTTACGCCGAAACTAGAAACCTTCCGTTCTGCATCATTGCTTTTTCGTAGAGTATCGGTCACAGGAGACAATATTTTTCCTCGAATGCTCTATGTAGAGGCTTAGGCAGCCCGCACACTGAGGCGATGCGATGCGATTCTATTGCTGCGACGCCTTGCGAAATCGCACGGTTCATTTGTAGCGCCGTAGGAATAGCATAGTGTTACCTAACTCACTGCCCATTGAGGCGTATCGCATCGCCTCAGTGTGCGGGCTGCCTTAGTCGAGGCACGCGATGCATCATTCCAAGACGAGATTTCGTCTGTAAAGTGTCTTTGCTTGATTCTTCAGATGCCAGTATTTGACTTAGTCGGCATCATGAGCTGATTATTCTCCCGCTAAGCGAAATATTTCTGTTTTCTGAAAATTGCAATTGCTTTCGAGGAATAAAATTAACTTACATCCGAGACCCGGTGTTATATAACCAATGAAGACGATTTTTTGCAAAAGTTCCACGCTTTTCGTCATAGTTTTCCTTTATTCCCCTCATACTCAAAATATGGAAAGTTACGCAGACCAATTGTTCAAATAATTGTACCCTCAGATTTATGTGAAGTTTCAACTGTCTCTCTCAAGAGCTCGTGTGTTATACTCTTCAGTATAACTGTCTATGGTCTACGACCACAGAAAAAAAGGAAACAACGCTAAGAACTGGAGGTGGTAATTCTGGCCAGCATTTCAGTCCATAAAAAGTTCCAGAAGAGCCACGTAAGTCTGAGTCTGCGAGAATATCATCACATCTATACATTCTAGAAGAATCGTTTCGTCAGGACGAACACCGATATGACGCGGAGGTGACGACAGAAATTGCCTGGAACATTGACGTCCGATTACATGTTATATTTTCTTAACGTTATAATTTCTAAATTGGGATTTTGGTATAACTATATTCATGGAATTAATTATCCATGTATTTGAATTGTTTAAGAAGTAGCTCCTGTTTATATCCTAGAGCGCTAATATACAAATTACTAACTAACATTTCAGGAAGGAGCGCCGATCGAGGCGGTTGCGATTCGAGGGAGTACTCAGTAAGGCACGGGAGAGTAAAAGAAGGCGAACGTTTGACTGCCTCGGTCCAGCTAGGAATGAGGGTATACCTCATACTATTAAAGATAAATCACGAAACCAACTATGCCCACCTAAATATCAATCACATTCGCGCCTTCAGCAATATAAATAACCAACGTTATCACGCTTTCGCTATTCAAAGTCACCAAGTAGTGCCATCGAGCGTAGCCTCAACCTTCACCTGCCAACCATGACGCGGAGACCGTGGACCGGGTGTGAGAGATCGGCCTGTCAACATCTGCCCACAACCCAGATGAGTGTTCCCCTCGTATACCTATCTAGATGCTCTTTATTCAAACTTCTTGGTATGTAGGATGTGTATTCTGTCATGGAGTTGATAACGTTCGAATATTTACTTTCCCTTTTCATTTAAAGATGCCTTTTATTTACCCTTTGTAGTGAGATGAGTAAGGAGGAAAAAAAGATGATCGTTTTATTACCGCTAACACGTTACCGAAGATCACAGAAAATATGTCCTTTGAATATAAGATTAATTATATAGAAAATATTCCCTATAAGGGTGGTGGCAGCTCCAATTATACTTTATCATGAATAATAAAGAGTAGAAAATGGAGAATGTGGCGAATAGAAATGTCACGACGATTAAACGATACAAAAAGATCATGCACCAGCGAATAATCTAACATGCGAATCGTAACAATGATGGATGACAGAGGAGAACGTCCTTTACAGTAATGTGACATCGGCGGGATCAAGCATACATCCAGCACAGCTAGTGTTTTTAAAACAAGCAAACTTCCATCGTAGCTTGCTGATCTCTTGTCCCCGAAGGTGAAAGTGGTTTGGCCAGCGATGGCGCTCAGGAAAAAGTTCTTTAACGCCAAAGTAAAAAAATGTAAATCCTTCAATTCTCTACCCCATGGGACAATGTCGCTGCGAAAGTGTTTTCTTAACTAACTTCTAAGCCGTAACGTCAAACCTGAAAGTATTTTCAAGTTATTTTTTCCCAATTTGCAACATTTACCAACTATTAGTCTAAATATACAAAACTGTTATGACCCTTAATCTCTTTTATTATTTTATGACATTTCTGTATCATCAATTATTATGAGTACCCTTTAAAAAAGTTTTTCAGTCCCACTGCTGAGGCGTTTGTAGTCGTAACTCTACCTATTTTTCGTACTTATTTTCCCTTTCATGAGAAACATTTCTATTTCTCAGTCATTTGTTGGATCAACATTGTCTTGCCTAACTTTGTACAATTAATAGGGTACTACGTGTACATGTACCGTTTACTTTGGACGGCAAGCGGTCTTTCTCGTCGAGAAAGACAACTTCGCCGCTCTCTGAGAGAGCTGAAAGGAGTTTATTTTTTCGTCGCTGGCTGGCTCAGGTGGCGTGAAGTTCAGCGAATTTGCTTCTGGATCGGGTCAGTGTTTTGATTTCATTACGGGCGTTTATTGGTTTATGGAGTCGGAGCCAAAAGGAGCTCGTCGAAATTACTTTTCTCCGCTCGACGACGCTTTCCTTCATTCCTGTACATTAATTTGAGACTTATATGTGATACACATGCAACAAAATGAGCATAAATTTTTTATTGCTCCCCTCTCGAAAAGTGTCACTAAGTTATTTTCGAAAAAAACATTTCTGCAGTAGCTTCAATTACAATTGGAAATATAAGTTCAAATTTAAGGATTTGCCTGAAATCCATTGATAATGTTGCTGAATTTTGCTAGGATTTGCCTATCGTAAGATAAATAGTTTTTTATGCATTGTTTGACATTGCTTAATTAAATTGAATGACGTATTGAAGGTAAAAGCTATGGATATCTGAAACATGGTTCCACGATTCAAACAAAGTATTAAGAATCTATTTAGAATGTCAACTGTTATGCCAGAAGAAAAACACAAACGTGGGCTTACTGCCTCGAGTTTGTGAGTGGTGTCTTGTCGCAATAGTTCGAATGACATTTTTCAATTCATATCCCTATCACATATATCCCTAACACAACGTCAAGACACCACAATTCCAACTTACTGTGAAGTAAACTACCACAATTTTATCCATGCGGCGAATAATAGTAAGAAACATCACCTAGCCCCGAAAATTTCCAAGTCTTATAAGTGTTCAAGGTTAAATGAACATTCAACTAAACAATCGTCAGCTTGAAGAACTAATGCAAGTACTTATATAGGAATAAAAAAAATAAATAGTGGCGAAAAAACTTTCGTAATAATGAAAAAATTTCAGGTGTGTATTTAAATGAAGTCTGGATAAAAATGCATGAAAAAATCTTTCGCCATAAACGATGAAAAAAAATTTTCCATAAGTTGCTCGCAATGCATGTACATAATTAAGCAAAATTTTTCTTCTTTCATGTCATTCGACATATCTTGCATCCAAATTTCCTTGTATTAGACTTTCTTCAACCTTTAACGTTAGACTTCAACTCTTTCAAGACATTGAGCGCAAAATTCAAACCCGTAAACTGAACAGGTTTTGGCAGAAGCTTTATCATGGTGCCTATCATTTGCATCATCCCAATAATTTACATGGTGTCTTTCATTCGCATTGCGCCAAGTGAACAATGCTGTTTTTCGCCTTTGAGTAGAGTTTGGTACCTTGTTCTGAAGAAAACCCACAATGTCATGCCATCTTTAACTCATCTGCCGACTTCAGCTCATGATTTGTTAGAACATCCTAGTTGCACTGAGTTATCTTCTGCATTTGTCGTAGAAATGTCTGAGGCTTTTACAAGCTGATGAGGAGCATCCTTTCCATGCAAAAATGTTGCCCCCAACACGCTTAACAGCAGCTACTCAACCATAGTCAAGCGCTTGTAAGTGGAGTTATGAACTTTTCAAGCGTCAAATTCATAGCTATTGTTAAATAATTTTTAAACATCACACACAGTAAACTGAAATTTTGTTAAAATAATTACTTTTTTTGTTTTATATTTCTATAAGACTTGTGAAGAGAACAAAGTGTTCCGTTTGGGGAAGTCACCAATTCCTCACGTTGTGTTTTCAAGTGACTGACGTCCATGCGCTTTGTCCCTGAATTGGCTGTTGATTAATGCAAGCGGTAAATGCCCTCAGTTGTGCAAAACCAATACATTCAGAATACAATAAACGAAACATATTAATTTTTTTCAAACTGATTTTCATTTATTGGCATTTTGAAAAAATGAAGCAAACTGTAAAATTATTGCTTTATTGGGATGTTCCATAGAGTTCTAAAAAGGTTCACGCACAAAAGCATAAATACGATAATAAAGCAAACTTCTACAATTCATCGCTCTCGAAGTCCACTATTTACCATTATTAATTTTTTCAGCTTGTATAACATTTAAACTGATGCTGAAAACAATCAGTATCGTCTGCTACAGCTCCAACTCAGATAAACTTGAGGTGAAAACAAAACTACATACAGAAGCAACATTAAAAGCAGCCTAGGTATACATAAAAAGTACTAAAATCAATTTGTATAAGTGAACCAAAATCGCACATGTATTCAAATACAACACTTTAGAGGTAGAAAGCCTTATTAACTCGCAAATTCCACATGACTACCACCAACTCCAGATAGATAATCATTCGCCTTACATCCCCCAGACCAAAAACATACTTCCAGAGCAACCACAAAATAGCTCTCACCCATGAACAACTCGTGAGCGATTCCAAAATCAATTGCTCTTAGCTATATTTTGATAGATTACGAATTATGGAAGCCCGTTTTATGGCAGCAGAAATCCCTAACGATCAACCGAGAACCACCGACTAAACAGGACACCGAATCTCATCTGATTATTGTCTACTCCTGTCCACATGCAGTGGACGCCGTCCATCAGTTCATGGCCGCCATGCTCTCTGCACAACGCATGCTATCCATCTCTGCACTCGATCAATTTTATAAAAAATTCGGTTAAATGCAAGCAAATTGGAATCTAAATCTCAAAGTACTTGAACAATTTATTTTCGTTCCCATTTTCCAATGTAACGATTTGAAGATGGGTAAATGACGCTCAAGACGTTTCGTCTGACAATTTTAAGTGAGTGTGATTTGGCTACCTCCTTCATACTTTAGAACAAGGTATTCATTTTAAAATAAAAGTTGAGAAAACTTGTCAAGTGTTTGTTTACAATGGAAATACAGCACCATTTTTAACATAAGTATACGCTACACCATCTTTGTTAAGTTTGAAAAAAGAACCCGAAACTAACGAGAAACGTATCCGAAGTGAACCATCCCAAAAATGTTGAAGTAAGCCCTTCAACGATATTTCAGCTATACAGGACAGCTTAAATAAACTCGTAACTTTTCATGAAGAGTGTACCGAAATAGTTTATTTTATTCGGTCTTGGATAACATTCTGCATATAATTCAGGGACTTACTAGCTGTGATTTTGACTATCACAAGAACTTAAAAACGAGAAATCTAACGTCAAGACATTTGATGGATCTCTATGTACGTTTATCTAACCTGATAATACCCGCTGTTTTTTATTAATATATTTATTTCCATATTTGTTTGGTGTCCGCTTCTGAGTTTGCGGTATCATGGATACCAAATTCCTCGGTGTAACATTAAAAGATGGCATTTTCGCGCAGTGAAATATTTGACATTTTATCAGGATAGGTTCGGTTAGGATAGGATAGTTTAAGTTAGATTAGGATAGGCTAGGATAGGATAGGTTAGGTAATGTTGATGGAATTTTTGTTAGCATAGGTTAGGTAATGTTGATGGAATTTTCTTACGGGTCCACCTACCTTAACGATGACATTGTCCATGGACTTTACACGGGTCTTGCTACTTATCTATACAATACCCTTGGTTTATTTGTTTGGAGTTCGCTTCATCCATTTCTCTGTCACGCTCAAAAGGATAGTTATAATGACCGTCTCTGTGATACGATTTCACCTGTGCAGAAGTACAAGAATATTTTTTATCACGGGTACTGTTAGGATGGATATATTTGTTTGCCATCCACATCTGGAAAATTCGTTCAAGAAAGGTATTGAATTCAGTCATTTTTGACGGGCCGTGCGCACTAGTTTACAATAATATTTTTGTCCATTAATGTTTACATTCATGCAGAATCAATTTGATTAAAATCATTAAGCTGAGAATAATTAAGGCAATAATTCTTGAATCAAAATCCCTGTCAAAAATTCGCATAACATTTGTAGATATTGAAAGAACCTAAACTTAGATTTTTGAATCGTCATCATTATATATGCTATCGTAAATGCAAGTCGAAAGAATCACCATAATTATGTCTTCACTTATTACCAGCTTCAAGCAGGTAGTAATCCTGCAGTTTACTCTGAAGGCTTTGAAATTTCTTTTCACAGACATTACAAGATTATAGTAAGGAATAAATTGGAAAACTGGCCATCTCTAAGGAAATATTTAGCTAAGGATGCAATATTTATCATGGGCGAATTGACTTTTTATTTCACCAGCATTTATTCGAGAGATTTTTCTGTTCACTTCGTTACGATTCACTTTCTGCTCGCACGCACGCCTCAAAAACCAAAGAACTTGAAGACAATAACAGTCAAGACACAGCCAATCCTGTTACAATATTTCTAAAAATGACTTGAGTATACAGAGCTAGAAAACATACCTACTTGTGTAGTGCCCTAAAATTGAAATAATTTAAAATTAAAATTTTTGCTCTGCAGATATACGGATAATCTTTTGAATGAGGTAAACAGGGTTTGTTTAGGTCACTCATTCGCAGTAAAAATTGTGCCTGTATTGAAATTGGAATGCGTACATTTATTTTATAAATATTCCCTTATTTTTGGAACGCTATTTGTTTCGTTCAACAATCTTGTGAGTGCATCACTGAAAAATCCAGTGAGCAATAAATCTCCTCGATCTTCCCTAAACTGAAGAGAAAACAAAAATTTATAGTTTGCTCGCATCCACTTCAAACATCCTTCGCTCCCTTAATTAATGTATCAATGCTGCCTTGTTTCTGCAATAGCTCTGTAAAAGTTCATCCATGTCTCTTTTACGAGTTTCTCGTTCTGAGGAATTTGATTCCAATTTCCAAGTCCTCGTATGGTTGACGAGGTCTCTCCCTAATCTTGCCCGAACTAAAATTTGATCATAGTACATGATAGCATCTAAAAGTAGAAAAATGTTTCACTCCTACGTAGGTACGAGTGAAACATTTTCTTTAAAAAAAGTATTGTTGAATTTCAGATGCTGTAATATAGGCAGTGAAAAAATTAAAGAATTTGAAGCGTTTAATTAAAATACTAATAACATCTTAGCGACTGCTTCAGTCCTTTCCTAATAAAAATTTGTGTGACTTACTTATTTCCAGCACTCATCCATCATATAGCAATTGTTTTATTTTGACCCACCCACGTCAGTGGATGATGAGGAACATGAGCTTCGATTTTGTCTTTTTTTACACACAAACAACATTTTTTGAATTCCTTCTTACTAATGTTTTCATTGTATCACCGCTTCATCAATAGAGCAATACTCGATCTTATGCGTGGTATTTCATCGCATATAATTTATTAAATGATGAAGATTATAACGTAGTCATCTGAATGAGACATTTTTGATCGATCATCACTATTATTAAAAATGATTTAAATAATAACAATAAGTTTAAATCTCCGTAGAAACATTTTTATGTTATAAATTTCAAGTGAAATTCCCAAAATAAACCTCAGCACTAAAACAGTTCGTGCTTATTACAACTCTACCCAAATGGTTTTAAAACATCGATATTCTTGGAAAGAAACTAATCAAAATTCCATTCTAAAATCAATCGACTTCACTTAAATCAGTCAATTGAATTGAAAATTATTTCAAATAGTTCACAATATCTAATTAATGAATTCAAATAGCTTTGAAAATTGGGAATTTCTTTGCACTTATCAAATGTTGAGAGCAACGACACCTTAAATTTTGTTCTAGTTTAAGGACAAAATTTTGCACTTGTCAAAAACAGGCTCACGCTTGATCACGTCAATCAAGGCTATAATAATTACAAGAGCTGTACAAAGTATCTATTTTATTCCGCACTGTGTTCCAGTGTTCCTCAAGTACCAGTGTTCCTAATCATTTTCTCAAAAGAATCATAAATTTCATTTACAAAAAGTATCTATTTTATTCCGCACTGAAGTACCAGTGTTCCTAATCTTTTTCTCAAAAGAATCATAATTTACATATACAAAAAAGAGAAAAAAATTTAGACATAATCCTATTCTTATTAAATTTTTGGTAGTAATACACCAATGAAACATATATCTGTATGAAAAAGAATAAATTTTTGTAATCAAAACTCATATTCTTAGCAAGTACTAAAGTAACGATTAAAAGTAAAGAATAAAGTGATTAAGCACCAACTTTAACGTCACTACATAAATCCAGAAAATTTCGTTTTACACATTTAATACACATGTCTCATGATTTAATTTACATAGGAAAAAATATATATATCTACGCAAAACTTTTCCCAATCTAAAATTTTTTACGTAGAAGCGCAATTGTGATCTCATTCGACGCGGAAGGACTGTAGGAACCTCGTAATGAAGGATTTTTTTGAATTTCGAACTAGAAAAAAGTTATTGTTACACATGTCCAACAATTGCGATTTTCTACTGCAAAAATCGGAAATTTTCCTGGAAGCAAATGTGTTCAGAATTCAATTTTACATATCTGTTTTCATTTTCGTTCACCAAGTTGCAATATAAATGTGCAAGCTGAAAATAGGGAAATAATCTAGGATTTACCTGGGGAAGAAAGTTTTTGGACAAATGGAACAATCAATTTTTTTCTAATTCGAAATTAAAAAAAAATAACTTCGTTACGAGGTTTCTACAGTCTTTCCGCGTCGAATGATACTACAATCGCGCTTCAACGTAAAAAGTTGTAGAGTTGGAAAAGTTTTGCAAAAGAACATATTTATTTTATTATGTTCGCACAATGACTTTTTATACTGCGAAAATCAAAACTTGTCATAAAAATTGTGTTCAGAATTTAATTTTACATTTCATTATTTATTTTCGTTCCTCCAGATGCAATAGAAACGTGAACAGTGAAATTTGAAAAATTCGGTAAATTAGGGTACAGGGTAATAGCTCCCCTTAACACATCCTACCAATTAAATGAACAACAGCTTGAAAAAAATTGTTGGCAATCTAAAATGAATCACAGGACTGATTCAAAATAATCACATGAAATGGAGCAAAAAAGTTAATAATATTACCACAAATCAAATTTTTCAGAACATTAAGTTGTCTATTCAGAAAGTATTTCTTACTTTCAATAGTAGAACGGTGGTAAAACAACGTTCAGCTTAAAGCTATAGCTATGCCAACTCAAATTAGAGAATGGTTTAGTTTACGTTTTACCAACCACATTCGCTGAGCGCTATCCAAGCAATTATGGACGCCTATGGTACATTTGCCTTGACTTATAAATAGGTCAAGGTTAGTGAATTAAGCAAATACAAACAGAACCGGCATTTAAAAGAGGATCTCACCATAGGTCTTCGAAACAATTTCACATAGCGAAGTTGTTACAGTTTGCAGGGCGTCAGTGGGGCGAGGATTTTAGTTCGGTAGGGCCTAGCACCGCGAAGACAGGCGTTTGGCCCGGACTGAAGTTGGTTGCAGTTTGAGGTACCGAGCAAAGTTTTGTCCCGACCTCGCCTTCCGCCGAAGCCGCACAGAAGCATTCGGACTCAGGAACATTCGAGCAATAATTAGTATTTTACTAGAGGCTCAATTTATCGTGGATGTGAGGATCCCCAATACCATAGCTCTGTTTCTTTTATTATAGTTTTATTTAGTTTTCTTAATAACTGCATTCTTCCAGTTGTTCGAATGATTTAAAAGAAATTTGTTAGCAGAGGCTCCTTACTCCTTACTGCAGGAGTTTAATATAGTATTGAAACAGCCTGCTTATTGCCTCACACGGCAGATCTATGATTGGAATCTCGACAACGTGTTATAGAAGGACATTGGTTGAATTAGGGGATAGTTGTACTAATTCATTGCCAGGAAGATACTTTTCATTAAGAAAGTAATGGTACAAAACTCATAACAAGGCTTTATTTTGCTTTGTTTGTAAGGTAAAATAATTTAATGGTCAAGTTTTTTATTTTTCATGTGCTAGAAAGTGTTACTGTTGATCATAATTAAGCACATCATTATTGTTCTACTAAGTTGAGTCTGGAATCTTGCTAATAAAACCAGTTCTACGCTTTTCTTCAAGTTTCAGTGGATATTAAATGTGAAATACACTGAAAATTACATGTAATGAATGCGAAAATTATACGATTATGTTTTGAATAATTTTAGTCACAATAGTTAGCTTCATCCAGAGTGTTTCTAAGAATGTAGGTATCAAAAATTTAAATAATCATAAATCAAACCTGTCAGAATAATGTGAATTGTTTTGCATACAATAGGGGAAAAAATTATTAAGAAATATCATGATGAAAAATTTTAATGGAAACATTTTATGGTAAACAATAGTAATGAGCGTGATCAAAGCTAAATTAAAATTTGGAGTACTTTTAGGTAAACATTTATCAGGTAGTAACTAGAATCTACAACGTATAAAACAGACAGCTTTCATGACACATATAAAATATTCAGGAACAATAATCTAGCGTGAGAATTAAGGAAACCTTACCACCAAGATTTCGAAAAATGTTGTTTTATTGTAAATGCATCTCTGAAACTTTGTACACGTATTGGAAACGTGGTTCTAAGTCTTTTTAACTCATGGCATTTTTTATTTGACCTATAGAAAACGATCTATTTGAAGAAAACGATTTAATTCTTGATTTGTTCACAACAAATGTCCTCCACCAATTTTGAAGCTAGAGTGATGCAGTTTCTTGCATTCAATTTTAATTCTATCATTCTGAAAACGGTTAAACGTAGAATTTTATATTTCGCTTTGTTTTGAGTTATTCATTTATTTTTGTTTATTGACGATTTTTTCCAAATTTCAAAAATAGAAGCAAAATTCAAAATTCTAAGTTTGATCTTTTTTAGAAAATTTAGTGTACAAGCGAATGCAAATAATGCATTGCTCTAGCCTCAAAATTGAGAGAGGGGTTAGAAATAGAAAAGTGTTTATTAACATCGGTGGAATCAGTGTTTTGACAGGCGGCGTAAGTGCGCAGTCCAACATTTCAACCTCCCCCCATGCAACAGCCGCAGCTAAACTGAGACTTCTGAGCACTGTCGCAGTCAGATACAGCTCTCTGCTACTGCTAGATGTAACAAAGCATGACATTGGCTAACAGAGGCTAGCAAGATGATGTAAAAAAGCCTGTTGAGAATTTCCGTGTGCGCCTCTCGGGTACTTCTCAGTTAGAACTTTAGGCGAGGTATAGAGCTAACCGGGGGCGGAAGAGGATGCAATGTCGGTGAGACTTTTTTTGTTTATATTGGAGGATTTATATTGGTTGCTATCACGCGACTTGCTTTACTAGACGCGAAACTTGTCGTGTGTTACTTGAAATGAAGTTCCGTGAAACTACGAAGTGCTGCACAACGCCTGTGCATTCGCCACACCTCTCGTAATCTTGGTTCTTTTGTTTGGCCGTGCTCCTAATTTGTTTTGTGTGAATGTGTGTGTTTCATGTTTATTTTGTTCAACTAGCCACTCAGAGCGGGATTACTTATTGCTAGGCTTTCGAGCCGCCCTTACTATTGCTGGGCTTTCGAGCCGCCCTTACTATTACTACCACTAGTAGTTTTAACTAGGCTCTGTCGAGTCGAACTTACACTGCTGTCAAAGCAACCTAAGTCTTTGACGAGCCCGACTGGCCTTCTTTGAAGCATTAACCTCTACGATACTTGCTCTGAATGGCAATCTTCTCCTATAGTTTTTTCATTATTTTTAAATCTCTCACCTACCCTCTCTTTCGAAAAGAAGCCCCCCATGGCTTCACTCGGGAAGTAATTCCTTAGGTGAGGTTTGAGGACTAAGGCTTGTTTACTAATTAAATTTCTACTAAACAATTTGATTTTATTGAAATAAATGCCAGCAATTTTTTAGTTTTGTGCAATTCGCAAATTTACAGTTATCGTGTCGCGCAGTATACCGCAACTACGGCCGGGTCCTGTCTGCTCCCAACCCGACAGCAGATGAGGGCGTCCTTTCGGCTCCGCCAAATTCTTGTGCGCCCATCTAAAATCTTAACTTGTCAGAAGTTCCCTGCTGGAGGTACTTTTCAATAATTTAATTACGTCACCTATCAATTACTTGTTTTGCCTAAGAATTTGAAACTTGCTCTTTTGATTATCCCTATTCAGTTAGTTTGCTCTGATTAGTCGCAATTGTCACCTTAGTCACCATAGTTCCAATTGATGCTCGACTCTCACCCAATTTTTTCTGTTCTTTTTAGGCCGCGCAGTTCCCTGCGTGCACCTGCTGAACTCCTTTACTAACTAGGAGCAAGTGAGGGCATCCTCACCTATTTTTTAACGGAATACAACTCCGTTCTTGCCGCAGTCTTTGTTGAACTTCTACGTTTTTGTCTTCTATTTTGTTACAAAATTAAAACGTTGAAAACCCTTGAAGTGTGTGATTTCCTTACAAGCCTGAGATTGAGTTGCTGCGCGAGCTTACCTCTCCCTCTTTGGGGTGTGGGGGGGGGAGAGGGGGGTTTCCCTGTGGTTTCACACTCTTTTCCATGTATCCAATTATGCCAAACATGTTTCTGAGTTCTTTAACGGAATAAAACGCAATTCTGAAATTTTTGCCAATTTTCGATGGTATGGTTCCCTTGATATAACTTTCTTTGCAGGAGCCATTAAAAAATATTTCAACAGAACATCGTACATGACTTCAAAATCTGATGCTCTGTGCTCTATTAAAAATCCTTCCTCAACCTAAACCTTGAACTAAAGGTCTTACTGGTCTACATACAAATGTAGCTCTAGCTCAACACCTGAAAAACACATTCCTGTAAGGTCAAAACATATTGCCTTTCTTTAACAATTGTGAACGAGCAATCTTCCTTGCCCAGATACTGAACTCTTTCCAAAACATCTGCAACGACACAATTCGTAATATTTTGCTGCAGTCTGTGATTGACGCACTTTTTACTCTCATCTGACGGACGAGACGAACCGCAAACGAAAGACGAGTCATTTGCTTCCACCTACAGATGAACCAATATTTTTGCAAAAGAAAAAAATCTTCATGTATATTTCTCAGCAAAAGCAGTAAAATAGTAGACATGTGAAGTAAATGCCATTTCTATGACTACAAACATAACATAGAATGATGAACGTGTTTCTTACGGGAAAACACAACTTAAAGAAATGAGTCATCAAAGGCCAAATTTGTATTCCATAAGGAATCCGAAAACTCAAACGTGCAATCAATTTAAATACTTTCTGAACAGTGACGGAATAACTTTTACTCCTGCTCCTGCCAGCATATTATGAGCGTTCTCTTCTGCGCTTAACGAAAAGTTTGATGATCAACAGAATGAAAATATTTAAATACAATATGTATCAACTCTGTGTTAATCAGAATAACGATTAATTAATTTTCTTAGGAGAAAAGTTTTAGTTTTTACAACATATTTGCTTATCAGTGGTAGCTATTTTTATCAGGTTCCCATCAACGATATTCTGTGATAAATAATTATTTGTTGAGCTATCTTTCGCAAACGATGTTCATTTCTTCGTGGAAAATTTTACTGAAATCAATGTCTTATAATTGAGGATGAGCAAAATGTAGCGTGAAATAATCCAAGAGATTTAGGATGCTCCAACATTCTGATATCAGATCAAACCAGATAAGACTAAACCGGACCAGAGACCGGACCATGGCAGAGACCGGACCATGGCAGAGACCGGACCATGGCAGAGACCGTACCAGAGACCGGACCAGAGGCCGGACCAGAAGCCGGACCTGATGCCGGACCTGAAACTGGACCGGAGACCGAACCAGAGGCTGAACCAGAGACCGAACCAGAGACCGAACCAGAGACCGAACCAGAGACCGAACCAGAGACCGAACCAGAGACTGGACCAGAGACCGGACCAGAGGCCGGACCAGAGGCCGGACCAGAGGCCGGACCAGAGGCTGGACCAGAGGCCGGACCTGAAACTGGACCAGAGACCGAACCAGAGGCCGAACCAGAGGTTCAGTAAGATGTACTAATGCAAATTTTATCAATGAAAAGCTCCAAATTCTCTGACTTCGACTGTACCTATACGCACTGAAGAAGCTATGTAAGGCCGCTACCTCAATTGCCCTAATGGAACTCACCGGCGCAGGTAGCATCTCTAGGCCTTACAGTAGTATTATACAAATCAAGATTGAAAATTACTCAACTTGTAAATATATTTTGTCCTGCAAATTTATCTCTACAGTCGTTTCTAAGTGACTGTCCTTTGAGAATAATTAACATGTTCATTTCGTGACTGCAATCTTGATTCACAATTTCCATCACCTGCTCCTCTAGTCATCTCGAGTGATTTGCTATAAGATTTTTACGCTCTCAGGAAGTAAACACAGTTTAATTTTAGTCAAAATTGAGTTTAATGCCCTCACGGAAATTGAAAATTCTGTTCCTAAGAATCAATTAAGGACCACATTTAAAAACATTTTATACTAAATGACATTTTGCTCGCTTATGCGTAACTTTCGAGTTATTAAACTTTGAAGTTAAAGGAACGTCGTTCATAACAGTGAAGAAACGGACACATAAACATGCTGTAATATGGGATTGACGTGATGATAGGTTAGATTAGGTTAGGTAACGTCAGGTTAGTTGAATAAACTAGCCTAAACTAACCTAAATAAACCTAAAATAACTCATTAACCAAGCTATCCCGACACTGATGGTGCCCACCAAAGTACTGCGCGTATTCCAACAACGCAGGTACGACGCAGCCGACTATATAATGTTAATCTTACCTGAACGTTTTTCGTGTTATATCTCGAAAATGATGCATCAGCGAGCAAAATGTTATTCATGTAAAACTTTTTTAAATATGCTCCTTTAATGATTCTTGGGAGCCAAATTTATAAGTTCCGTGAGCTCATTAGACTCAGTATCGACCTTAATTAATTTTTATTCACTTCTCATTGAACGTTCTTAAAATAACAGCAATGGCCTAATACATATATATTTTATTAGGTTTTTAATCGGAGGTATTTTTTATCATTCTTTATTAGTTATATTTTATTGATTAATGCAAAGAACCCTGGTAAAATAGAGCTTCGGCTCTAATTCAAAAGTGGCACATTGACATGGGCACTCGTAGGTTTAAAATACAGTTTTACGCATCCACAGCAGCGGCAGCCGTAGGAAGTAGATAGGTCGGTAGGTTTAGCGGCCGGAACCGACTGATCAGCCCCTTGGAATGAATAAAAATAACGTTAGTTTGTGAATATATTAACACCTGTGAAAGTTATAAATATAATATATTTCAAATTTTGTACGAAGATAAACAGACCGCCACAACGCCCCCCCCCCCCCACTGCAGAGCCAACAGTTCCCGGAGTCGCAGACGAGGCACGACAAAAACCTTAGCAGGAGCGTTAAGGGGAAAGAAGCCGGCCGCAGCCTCCCAGGATACGCAGCGAGCAGCAACAGCAGCAAGTTATGGTCGTAGGAGATACTTCGAGTATAAAATACCGTATAAATTAACTTGAAGTCCTGAAACAGCGAAATGGTGACAGAATTTCAGAGCACTGGTCATTTAAAAATAGTGAGCTCCACTCACCCAAGTTAGTTTCCCCCCTCTGTGTGTAGTTACGTCACCTCATGAGGTTTATGAGGGAAAAATAAATGAAAGCAGTGATAGGAAGGTGCTCAGGCGTAGTTAGTTAGGTGGCAATATCAGGGAGATTGTTTAAAGGATAAGATTGATCCGTAGGGCAAGATTTTGTATGCTAGGTAAACACGAGAAGAAACTCTTCCAGTTCCCTGGAAAAATTAAAAGTTTGCCTTTCGTAATAAGTAAGGTTTTAAAAACTTCATTTGAAGCGCTTTGATTTCAATAGGTTAAATCTTCCATCAAATAGTTTACTGGCATTTAGCCATTTCCTTAAGTTTTAAGAAATTTTTAAAAACCTGAACACCTCTAAGAGGATAACGATAACCCCAAAATCAAAATAACGAGTTCACAACACGCATGCAAAATTAAAAACAGAAAAACAGAGTAGCAACAAGTGAAAAAATGCGGGAACTCGTGGCTACAGGTGTAGCTCAATACGGTAATAAACTGGAGTCCGTCAGGTGCTGAACAGGGAGCTCCTAAGTAAAAATGTCAATTGCTAAATCTTCTCTCCAACTATTCAAAAGTTCTCTCTCCGCCATACCTCCGTCCAGCTCCAGATCCGTGGCAAACAATTGAAAGCACAAAAGCTATGCTCGGCTCGCTCCAAGAATGGACCATCATGAGCAAGTGGGAAGAATTTCCCACATTGCTGGCTGCCCGACTAAGCTTTATTTTGCGAACTTTTCACTCTCTTAATTAAGGGTATAGACATAAATTACGTTTTGTATTCGTTCTAGAATGATTTGAAACGATAGAAAGTATTGCTTTCGTTTCCTCATGCAATATAAAGTCACTCGTTAGTCTGCCACTTGAGCAGCAAGAAGAACGGCTCTCATCTATGATCAATGAATAGAAAGTTAGAATGATGCTATTAAACTGAGATGTATAAATGAGGCTATAATTTATGCCGCTACAATGAGGCTGGTTATTCTTGGTTTACTAAATCTGCAGGTAGTTTGGTAAATATGAAGCAGTATTGAGATGCATACATAAGGAAATGTAGATTATAACAAATTAGAGTGTAATACAGAATGTAAAAATGTAAAGAGTCTCAAGGGAGAAAGAGAGGGGGAAAAAGGAGTAGGGAAAAATGTGAAAAAAATAAGGGAAAATAGGAAAAATGAAATTATAAGTAATAAGCAGAGAAGTGTGAGACACACAGTTTCAGGTTCCACAAAATAAGTTTACACACTCGAGCTGGTTCTTACAATTTTTCTTCAACAGTTATTGTTGGGTATAAGTCGATTTGTTCGGGACATTTAACAATAATCCTTTTGTCAGCTAATGAAAGAATGAGTCTAAAAAAAAAAATTTAGTACGACTCATGAAAAATGACAAATAATGAAAATCAGAAAATCTCCTTGTGTATGCACAATTTCTTATTCACCGATCCTTTATGAAATATCCAACAAATGATTTATCTTTTCAGTGACTTGATCGTTGTGTTGAATCATCTTGAAATTTTTAACTCACTGCTGGAAGCGGTGAACAAAACCTCAACACGTGGTGCATTCTGGTGCGCATGTGTGCGCCCCCTTTTCAAAGAAAAATGAGGGCATAATGACGGAAAGGAACTACACTGTATATTTTATATGTTGAAATAGAATGTGACAAAATAGCAAAGCTAACGCACACGCATGCCAGTGCGCTTCAACAGTAATTACTGTTAATTTGAAATTTTGTTATTTAAACAAGGCTCTGACGCTAAATGCGTCCTTGCTCCGTTTGTAGTTTTGTTTGTGAAGGAGACGCTGGTGTGCGACGGAGACGAATGAGGGTATCAGCGAGGCCGCTCGGCTCAACGACAGCCCTCATCTGCCGTGTACACAAAGCATCATCAGTCGCAGGGACGCGGCAAAAGTGGCTTAATGAGCCTTTCATCTCGGCGTGCCTGCAAATAGGATTTGCAAATAACATGAGCGTTGTTTAGAAATGAAGGATGTTTGGAATCGTCATCTGTTTTGCTAGTTTCTAATGATTAACTACAATAATTAAAGAATTCTTCTTTGAACACGACGTATTTAAATTGCTGCAAAAGTAAACCCGTGTTAGAAAGAACAGCTCGTCTGTTTTTAGGTAATGTCGAGAAAGTTCAAAATAAGAGTTTTATTACTTCTCAATAAATTGATATTCACACACAAATTCGTATATAAGAGAGAGAACTTATGTATAAATAAATCCCTTGTGTCAATGATTTACTGAGCACACCTTCAATACATGAAGGAGGAGTGTGAACGAAAGTGAGTCAGCAACTCCTGAAAACGAAATTCACTACAACAGGAGGCTGTCATCGGGAACATTGGCCCTTTTTGACGTTTAGCCACCGTGAAACGTACACTTAACAGGTAAAGACACACTCGGAGTGAACAAATGAAATTTATTACTAGATGACTATTGATCACTGAGCACTTAGCTAATAGGCTGTTCTCACACTACGACGTACGGTAGACGCAACTTATGGTGAATGAGCAAAATTGAACAAATGTGAGAGAATTCAGCTTGGAATTGGAGAAGCTCAGCATCGACAAATGTTAGGATACAAGTCTAATTCTGACTCTGGATTCCAGCTTCTCAAGTCATCAATTTTGCTTGGTTCCCATGCATAATTGAGCGATGAGACTTCACACTTAACATCAACGTTTTCCACGAAAGTTTGAGCTCCCTTTGAACGAAATTAAAGAACTTAAGGATTGCCGATTAGAGTTATATCAACAGACAAAGTCAATGAGAAGCATCCTCTACCTACAAGAGCTTGAGCCCTAAATACAAAATACGCCATTCCGTAACAGTTCTCTGCCGCATTGACTCTCGGCGTTGAGGGCATGCCGTGAAGCTGCAAGAAGCCATTTCTTGGTCGGACAAATCTGAAAGATTAACGTCTGAGACAAAGATAGAAATCATTCGTTTATATCATAAATTGTGGCTAATATAGTCAGTAACGAAGAAATAGAAACGAGCAGTATCATTTTAACTGATTCTCTCTGGAACTCAGCGATTTGGAAGAAATCGTGTTAGTAGAATCCTACGAAGAAATTCATTTTTAAATCTGCTAATTCTTAGTGAAGATAAAGTGACACCAGGAAACTGGGAGAGGCTTAAAAGCATTACTTGAACACAGACGCGAAAGGAAGGAGACAGATTATTGAGATGAGTGGAGAAGGTTGACATGCAGAGAATGAGGGCGGAACTGTCCAGTAACGTATTCCTGACAACAACTTTGTTTTCTGAGAAGGAAAATTCTAAATTATTCGAAGTTTAATAGTTATAATAAAAGCTGAATACTTGCGACCCGTATACCTTCCTGTAAAACGACTGCAGTTCTTTTTGATAATAATGCAATTTTTTCCATCAGTTCTTAATAAGAAATCGCGTAGGATAACCCCAACACTTTCTTGTTCTGTAGTGTTAACAAACAATTCATAAACAAAGAGCAGCAAATTTAGAGCAGCAAATTTATAACGTGAAATGATCAGATCATTTTCTCAATGCTTCGAAACAACAAATGAAATCATTCAGCAACCTTGCTTAAAATCTAAAAGTTTTGTAACACAACATTCCCACTGCAGTGAGTTCCATCGAACATCCGTGAGAAGTAGCAATAGCAATCGGTATAATAAGCATATAAATATGTAGGTTCGAATTGATATCGTTAGTTCTATGTTAGAATACTCTGTATAAATATAAACATGTCAAGAGTTGCCTTTGCATATTAGTGTGTGCAAATACAGTGCCCCCAACCACAAAGTCCGTTATTTATCTCTCTTTAGGGCTTTGAAGAATTTTATCATTATTTCGTGCGACAACTGCAAATACTCATGCAAGCAAAAAGTGCACGGCACCTCAACTACGCCGACTCTTTCATACTTTTGAAAATAAATTTCTCCTTGTTAAACTATTCCATGGGTATTTCATTTGCGTTAAACAAATTGGTCCCTTTTGGGTGGTGGCAGCTACCGTTTCGGTTGATAATTCAATACAAGAGATCGTGCCTTGATGACTCAATGATTGAAAAGATTGACGAAAGAAAAGATAGTCGTATTTTATCGGGATAAATACCGAGACCCAGCAGCAATCCCGAGAAAGGTAAAACTGCAAATGTTTTCGTCAATACATCTTCACAATATTTATCGTAAGCTGTGGAGCTAGCAATTTTTTTATCTTGATATTGACGGTGTGCCACATTATTGCCGCCTGCTGAATTTCAGAACAAAGACCTCAGAAACACGCCCAATTTTTATTCTAATGTAATATTCTTGCAGCGAAAAGAAAGTTGGGGGAATTTTTAATTCCCCGATTCCAGAAAAAACGTTATCCTGGCAGTAATGGTCTGACCACCCCCTGCAGAAAGGCAGTGGCAGGTAAATAATTCAGTCAGGGAGAAAATAACCGTAAGGAGGAGTCCGTGATCCTCTGCTTAAAATTTCTGCCATCTCCTCGGCCTGAAAACCAAGCCGTGGCAGACGTGGTGCATACTAAGCACGCGCAGGACGTGGCTTATGCAACAACATGATTTTCAAGCGATAAAATAAAAGTAAAGACACGACGAATAACACGACTGCAGAAACCTTAACGATTCTATTCTGCAAGAATTTGATACGGTGTTTTGTAAACAAATTATCGCCTCTAATTTACGAAGACTTTTACATACATGCCTTTTTTTCAATTTAAATCAATTGCAATACAAAAGCAGAAATTTGCAGTCATGTGGGGATTAGATTTCTACTTTGTTGTGCGATATCATCAAGACAATTTTCACTGTACATTTAAACTCTGGGAGGACAGAAAATAAATGCATGAATTAAAGAGTAAATGAATGATGGAATAAATGCGTTTACACATACAGAGTTGAGCAAAAACATCACCCAATTTTAGCACTTTGACTCCATAGAAAACGGGAATCGTGGGCAGATATGGTTAGTCATATTTATTGTGAAACTCAAATTGGGTGACCAGCTTCAGACTTTGAATTGCTAACTAAATAATTCAGATGCAATGGTGTTCAAAGTGTGGACCATTTCTTTCCAACGTTCTATTGCGGCCTTTCAGTTCTAAAACTATTACATTCAGTTAATGCCATTGTTCTCGTTGAATATAGTAGAATGGTTTGCGTGTAAATTTTTGTGACTCATATTTGTACTTCAGGTGACGTACTGCTTCATTAGCATTGTTGACCTAACTTTCGTACAGATGAAACAGACTTTTTTAACAGAATGATGTCACAGATCAGTTCATTGTGCCTGTGAGGTTTGCGTATCAGTCTGAATATTTGAATAAGAAGTTCGTCGAAGTTTTTTCATTGAAGCCTGTTAAGAACCTGGAGGGCTGTGTAATTAAATGGGACTCATTTCTTCTTGAGACACGTTTGACATCTTTCATTATCCTTTTTATTTGTATAATTTGGGCAGGATTGCCCTTAATAATGTTTACATTTATTGTTATTTGGTCACGCATACCTTTGATGTGCCTGTTATGTGTCTCACATATAATTCCCGAATTCATTCTCTTGCTTGAGGAAAGCGAAACCGAGTGAAAGAAAGGAATGCAGACGAAAAACAGCCACATACATAGCTGATATGATATAAATCAAGTAACCAGACTAAACACTGTGTTGAGCCATTATCGAGGGTGAAATTCTACTCATCATGGGCTGCCTGGGTCTGCTGTAAGAAAAATAAACTACGCTTGAGACTTCTGAAACAAGGGACGCCTTAGAAAGAACGATTGCGTTCAACCCCAAGCGAACGATACAATAATGTGTGTATGTACTGGTAAAAAGATGTTAATTGTGTGAAACTGTGCTTAAATAAAAAGCAAAACGACGACAGCAATATTAATAAATAAATTCCCATAAATGTAGATAAAATTTACGGTGAATCACGTTATAACTTAACAGAATTACGACAAGAATAGGATCCTTCCGTTTTGCATCATAGGTTTGTCATTTAGTATCGGTCACCAGCGGTGGTATTTCCCCTCAAAATCCCCATGTAAAGCCTTAGTAGCAGTTGAGGAGATTCGTTCTTAGATGAGATTTCATCTCGGCAGGGTCTTTGCTTCTACCACAGATGCCAATTTGCCTCAGGATGCCTCAGTCGGCATCCTGAGCTTATTATACAGCCGCTTGACAATGTATTTCTGTATCTGTGAAATTTTCAGCTACTTTTAAGTCATTAAAATTAATGTAAATCCGAGGCCTTGTAATATTTACGTCATCACTGCATTTCCTTTGCAAGTTGAGTGTATTTGTATTTATCTTCACATCCCATGACTGCATGCGAATGGAATCCTATTTCATCAAAGTGTGTCTTCATTAATAATACTAGTAAAATGTAGGTTAACATTCTCCGAGTTTTCTCCTTGATTTTTCTGAAGATTGGAAAATTGAATATTACTGAAGCAAAGTAACATCACGTGAACAATGTAGATCATAAATACTATGATAATATTCAACGAATTATTCAGCTAATTATCGAGTTAAACTCCCGCTTAAATAAATTTGATCTAATTCAATTGACGATGAATCAGTGGAAAATAGAAGTATGCGTCGTTTAAATAACAGTTGGTGGAAAGAAATGTTTGACATAAGCGTTAAAAAACCGTCAAAAATAGTAGCATAAAGACAAAACAACGACGTACATGTAGGCATAACAGTTGATGCCAGCAATGGTGGATTTCCTGTTATACGTAAACAAAAAGAGCTCATAACATACTTTGAGGTCTTATGAGGTCTCAGTAGGGTCTTTCAAGAAGCCCCAAAGAAAGAAATCTTGCTGCCGGTGCTCCTAGGCCGCTCGTTTAGAAGCCACGACCTTTCTTTCGTCTCATGATATTTGCCCTTAAGATTTTTCTTAAAGTTCTGAGCAGCCTTGAATTCTGTAACGTCATAAATTTATCATTAGAGGGTGTTTGTGCAGAACTACAGTGATGGTTCCACCACCATATCAGTAGAACGGTTTGGGCTATAAACTGGTCATGAGCCGCCGTCACACGACTACCAATCCGTTGTGTTACTCTAATGAATTCATTTGGCAGGTTCACAAAATTATGAAGTATTCCGTCAAACTCTTTTCGATTTCGTGGCGATTTGGGATCATTTTATTTAATTAATTAAAAGAAAATAAGCAGTGAAAAAAAAATTTAAATAAATGGGTTCTCCTCCAAGAAATTTCAAATTATTAAAAGGAATTAAAATGGCAAAATGGTGTTGCAAACAACGTAAAACCATTGAGTAAATTATTCGAAAGAATCACCCCTCGAGGTACCACATTGAAGAAAAATTATAGACTGAGATGGCAAAGGAATGGTGGCGCTGTTTTGCGCTTGTAGTTCAATGTGAGTTTATAGCTAAAATTCTAGATTTAATGTAAATCAACTGCATCGTACGACTACCAAGGATCACTGCACCGTGAACTTGGAGTTCTTCAAGTATTCGCACGGTTGCATCTGGCAATGATACGGGTTGCCAGGTGTCGAATCCACGAATTTTGTTTTGAATATTTCAAGTCTAAAATTCTTTTGCCGTAAAAAACACCACGTAGAGGTTTATGAACTTTTTCAGCAGGCTGTACCGATATTTTAACAAATATTGTTTCACCGTTTGCCAGGGCAGCCGGTCATATATATAGCCATAACCTGGCTGCCTAAACCGGGCTGGCCTCGACTGGGCTGGTCCGATGACCCCGTCTTCGTCTCTAGTTGAGCAGCCCGCACTGCTGAGAGCGGACTGCCTTTCGAGTAACCGTGTGCATTTCAAGGGAATGTTTTCCTGTATTCCCCAAAACACGCGATGTTTCCTGGCCTCTCTATGAAAGGAAAACGTCGTGCGTTTCGGTAGCATAGCCTTAAGTTCAATAAATATTTTCAGGTCGTTTAAAAACGGTATTATATTTCATACTAGCTGTGCCAAGGCTACTATCGTTTTTCATCACTGTAGTTCAATTTAATACGTCAAAAAGTATAATGAACTCTACTTTACCGAATTCGATGACCCGTTTTGAAAATGAGGGATCATCTGTCAAAACTGAATGAAACCACTGGAACAGCAATTAATATAATTTCACCACCACGAAACAAACTCACATGATGCTAATTATAGACGCAGTAAGAATTATCACCTTGCAATATCACAAAACCAAGGATTATTTTATCACTAACCAGTGATAAAATAATCCAGTGCAAAAAACCAGTGCATCATCAATAATATAATTATTGTTTTACCTGGGGCTACTCAATGAATTACTCAAAAGCAGAGTAGGTGGCAATTTGGGTTTGAAGCTGTTCCATAAGCACATGTCGTTACCGAGTCAACTGTTGTAGGGCAAATAAAAATTCATGGTTTGAGTTAAAGACATAAATTCATAGTAGCTGAGGATATGATTCCATTACAAAGATGATTTCACAGTGTGAAGAGAAGAGGCCATTTAGCATGGGCTAATGAAAACAGAGAATCTGTGCGGAATTTGTGTGTTTCATCTCAAGATACATTGAGTATGGAACAGCAAATTAGGAAGGAAGAGGAAGAAAGGACAAAGAAGTGATTGCGAAGAACGTATGAAAACGGAAAAAAGCAGAGTGGTCACAATGATAAAAGTCCCGAAATCCTATCCATAGTTGTAGTAACTTACTGTATCTCCCCTGGGGTCGCAAGTTCCATTTTAGTTAGGCTTAGGTTAGGTCATTTCGAATTAGGTTTGTCTATCCCATGCTATAGAGAAGGGATTCCCACACAGGGGAGCTCACACCCCCTGGAGTGCGAGACGATATTCCACGAGATGCAAGGAAATTCCAAGTAAATAATAGGATAATGGCTATATGTTGGCAGTTATATTTCAAGTGGTGCAAGGTGCGAATGAAATTTCTATAGGCGTGTGGGGCAAAAAAAGGTTGGGAACCTCTGCCATCGAAGATAGAGCATAAGACAGACAACCTAACTAACCTAAACCTCTTGCCTATCCTTAGCTCCTGGAAGAGTGGTTAAGATACGTCAAGGCAACATAAGTTAGCTTCGGATAGGTTGAAATAGGTCGGGTTGAGCAGGTTGCCGGTTATGGCATAGTTATGTCATAGCAGGATAGGTTTAGAGAGGATAATTTTAGTGATGATAGGTAAAGATCTTTTAGGATAGGTTCAGTAATTTACCACTTTGATTACGTATTGGGAGTTACGTGAGCCACCATTTAAATTACTCATTTTCGCACCGGTAAAAAGGAATATTATTTCAAGTATTTTAAAACGTTTTCTAAAATAAGTTTCGTGTTCGAGGTAAAATCTTGTTGTGCGAGTAGATTTTTAATACCATAAATCGCTCCTTAGCGAATTTTAGGCGTAAGATGAAAAGAAGAACCAATGTTTAAACGTACATTGTTTATTGCATACGTCTAGGAATATAAGAATTCCATCTTCAATGCTGAAACGTGAAAAAAGGAAACAGTCGAAAATATAACACACAGAAACGATAATCAAATAAATAAACATGCATCTATCAGAACCCAGATTCTAACCCTCATTCCAACACAGGTAGAACCGACACGTGCCCTCATTCGCTTACTTCACAACCACGAAGACGTACGTACAACTACACATTTACTCATGGAAGCCTCACAGACACAGACGCACGCACACACACATATACGCACACAAACATGTCAGTAGGCCAAAGCAATGTACAGTTTTACCGCACTTAAGTCATTTTTAGGTTAAGCTTAAGAGTGGATACGAATAGACTCAAAAATCCGAAGACCTTGTTCATTATTTGTGGTTCTGAGGGTAGAGAAATTCGTTTTTTCTTCTGTTGACGTAAGAGTGTTTTATAGAAATTTGTTTTGAAATCGGTTCATTTTTTAGGAGAAAGGAACGATTGAAGAAGTGCCTGTGGATGGAGTGGATGTTTCTATTTCTATCAGTGAGAAAAACCAAACATCAGTAGTCTATTTGACACAACCAACATTCATGAATTTTCCATGGAATCGCTAGCATACTCTCTTTTCCTTTTCATTCAGCAATACGAGATCAGTGTCAGTATTTCAACCATGCTTTATTAAAATTAATTGCTATACTCTCTTTACCGCAAATAGTGAACAAGATCTTCAGATTTAGGAGTTTTTATTCATTTCCGCCCATTAACCTAACCTAAATAAAGACTCCAGTGCAGTCAAACTGTACAATGCTTCAACCTACAGACATTCTTCTGTATTTGCGTGTGCGTATGCATGCATGCGTATGCACGCATGTGTGCGTGTCTGTGTACGTGACGTTTCCTTGAGTAAATGTGTAGTTGTATGTACCTGTGCGCGGCTGTCTAAAGCCCGGACCAGACCTTGCATCACGACAATGCGTCTGGTCGTCGTTGCGGTGTCGCAAAACAACCTTTGCTGACCAGACTGGCTTGTGAAGATCACGCAGTGCCAGGGCTGCCACACCTTGGGAATTTTCCCCAGATCTTGGGAATTCGGACATTGTCTAGGGATTTGGGGAATTCGAAACAAAAACGCTAAGAATTTAGGGAATTTGGGGTGTTTATACAATATGCTGTGTGTAAAAACTAAAATTGCTTAAATTAACATTTGCTTCTGGCAAAAAGGTAGAGTACCAATTGAAATTACTACAATTCGATCTAGAAATTATCCAATTAACAGTACAAGGGGCCTAAGTCGGCTTTACGAATGCATCATGGTGGAATAATACACTTTTGTACGGGATCCGAATGAAGCGCGCAGTGGCGCAATCAAAGCGCCTCATGGAGCGCCTGGCTCAGTCACTCATTTATTACAGCTGAGGTGCTAACTGTGGTACTAGCGCTATCGGTAGCGGTGTTGCTTTGTCCTTATTGTATTATTAGCTTGTAGTTAAACACCACGGAACCACCTAAAAAAGTAGCACAGTCAAACATTTTCCGAATTCAAAGACTGGCACAAAGCACAGAAAGATAAAGATGGAAACCGTGTCGGTTGTAAATGTTGCACTATCATGTTCGAAAGTGCGTACAAGTCTACCTCACAAAAACACAAGGAATCCGAAAAGCATAAGAAAACTTATGAACTCACCAAATCTAAAGTTGAACAGCGCACAATTTTTCAAACAGAAAGCGCCTAACGATGATGACCAAGTGACACATCCTCTCGCTTGTTGATGAAAGCTCAACTACATAAGATAGACGACAAGTGGAGAAGTTTTCACCTAATTGCAGCTGACCTATCGGTAAGGAATGCACAATTCCCCGGTATTGGAAATCATTAGGTGAATTGAAAGATGGCTTGGGCGACCCTAAATTTGGTATCCTTTCATATTTTACGACTTGTCTCACTTGCTTACGCTTTCGTCTGCATCTGTTGAAAAAATATTTCCTCCACTTAACTGTATAAAAAATAAAATTAACAATTCCTTGAAATCAGAAACTGCCAAAGACCGCTTCCTTACCAAGCAATGATTAGCAAGAAATAGTGCAAAGTGTGCTACGTGGGATCCAGTAAAAAGTTTAGAAACTGACCAAGAATTAATTTTGTACTCATATTACGGTTATCACAACCACCGTCACTAAACTGGCGCCGGCATTAGGTAATCACTGATATGAGGATGAGGAATGAACTGCCACTCGGCAGTGAACTCCAAAGAACAAATTAGGGAACTAATTTAACGAGAAATACTATCTATTGAGGCTATTTTCGAAAGAGGACCGTAGAGTCCACTTGGGCGTTAAAGGGTTAAGTGGAGCCGCCTATCATAGATACCAACACCGATTAAAACTATTGAAAGAATCAAAGTCTCTTGGCTTTCATGCTGACATTAATGACGAAAATGAAGGATAAACCCAAAAATGTATTGAAGATAAGCATAAATTTCGTACCTATTACTTTTAATAATATCTGGGGAATATTTTTACGATCTGGGGAAATTTCAGGGCTCAGTCTGGGGATTTTGGAAAAAGTTGACTGGCAGCCCTGCGCAGTGCAGCTGCTGACTGCAGTCAGTTGCCAATGAAGACTGAGAGGGAGAGGACGTGTAACAATAATGCGCTGTGCGAAGCAGGTTCGCTTCGCGCAATAAATAGCAATACCTCCAAATAAAAATAGTATGAGATCTGTTAATGCATGCATCATTCCTTACGAATACAATACGTCACACTTAACGTGTTTGTATGATATTTTTTCGTCATCATTATAGAGAAATATGAAATCTTGTTGTAATGACTACGAATTGACGTCGCAAGCCATGAACTATTGCTGGTTAGAATGAAAATTTTACATAAGATGATACATGCACATTAATAGGCGCCAAATTTCAACATTAGTTGCTCTTCAAAGAGTGTAAGAATTTTTTTCACATTTAAATTGCTGGTGGTGAAAGTAAAGAAACCAACTTCTGTAAATTTCTAGACATTATTTTAAATGAACATTTGACGTTCAAAGAGCACACCGCACATATCAGTCCTAAATTATCTAAGTCCGTTGGAATCCTAGGTATAAAGTAAAAAATGCTCTAGATTATAATGACATAAAGTAAAAAATGTATTGCTTGAGAAGCTCTAAAAAAAATTTATCAAACAATCATTTCACCATATCTACAATATGGGATAGAAGCTTGCAACGAAACTGACAAAAAACAATCTATTCTTTGGGCTGCTAAAAAGAGCCATTCGAGCAGTAACAAAACTAGAATTTAATGCTCACACAAAAGATTCATTCAAATGCTTAAAAATATTTTAGCTTCTTGATCTCTACAAACTCTCCATTTGTAATTTAATGTATAAAACACCAACTGGTGATGGCGACAGAAAACTCCAACAATTATTAACTGCCGAAACTGGCAATAGTGATCATTTAATACGAAACAGAAGTAACTTCATACCTCCTTATTATTCAAAATTTCGGTCACAACACAGTATCCTCTTCATTGGAACTAAGAATTGGAGTGCAATCCCTGCTGAAATCAGTGGAAAAAACTCCTTATAAAGCTTTCAAAACAAACAAGATCAGTCTTGCATGCTCATAGGTCAAGTAAATTAGATTAAACATTATTGTACTCTTGAAAAATAGCGTTGTTGATAGGATACCCTAGAAGTCGCTGAACTTACTCGGGCCCACAAATGGCTATATTCGAATATGTTCATTGTACTAGACTAACGATAAAATCAATTGCTGTATCACTTGTGGTAAATAATTTGTTTAACCGGAAAACAGAATTGTTCAAAAAAATACCGGTTTATTCATGAAATGCTTTCCGTCAGTAAAAAATTTTCAATTCAATTGTATTGATTCCCAGCCTCCCAAGTTTTATGCCTCCATAATATCGTAACTCCGATGCAAGGAAGCTTATGTTTAAGAATTTCGTAGCTGCCTGAATGCATTCAATTTTCATAAGTAATTTTACTCATATATTGAAATATTTATGGATCATTCCTTGGTTGTCTGGAATCCTAAGCAGAAATACTTAGTGAAGGCATTCAGCTCGATATTTTGGCCCAGGAATAGGAAATCTGTTCGTTTGAAAGCATCATTTTTTCCCCTTGAATGCGTGAACTTCAATGCGTACACAAGTTAAGAAAATCCTACTACTCGTTATGATACTTTACATGTAGAACGTGCGATCTTTCCATCGATGGTAAATTACTCTATTACCATATGTGAGACAAAAAAAGTTATCATATTCATGTTCTTAGGATTTACATTTAGCTGGTTTTGCCATTCGCTCGCAGTTACCCTCCTCAATTATTTTACTATGGCGGAAAGAATCCGTTTTCTATCGCGAAAATTCTGTGTGTTCTGATTCAGTGGCTGCTGGGCTGAGCACAACCTTACTCAATGCCTTCTGATCTCACACTGACTGACTCGGTGCGCCGTGCACCTGCGACGGCGATCGGACAAGGCTCAACTTCCCGCTCATGATGAAAAACGTTGCTCTCTAGCGATTAGAGAGCCCTCGGCAACGCGTCGAAGCGGCATCAACTGCGAGAAGTTGCAAGGTCTAGCCCGGGCTTAAGGGTGCGTGCACACTACAAGCGGAGCGAAGCAGAGCGGAGTGTGTGCTCACATAAAAGCTGAGCAGAGCGACGTCCACAGGAATCAGTCGCTATGGAGGATTTCGCGAGTACGGTCCTATAGCTTGACTGCAAGAAACAGAAACGGAAATACTGGGTTCATCCCATCAACATAAGGAGAGATCGCAAGGGAGAATGCCACTATCTCTTCGAAGCACTGAAGAGAGATAAATCGCAATTCTTCGAGAATTTACGGATTATTGAGGATACATGTAAACCAAAGTAGTTTAAGCAAAATTAAAGTCTTCACACGAAGGCTGTATTACTTTATTGGACTTAAGGCTTTCGCAGGCCAATAAGAACGAAGGAGCGTCTTGTGATGACTTCAAGGGGAGTACAGGTAAATAATTCACTTCAGAAATTCAGGGTTGTGTCAGAGAAAGCTAAGTGAAAAATACTGAATTGTCCTGACCGAAAAATTCTCAAAATACTGACATGTTTTCCGTTAGTATTGAAAATAAAAATCAGCCAAGCTCATAATATTTGGCAGCTTATTGTGTACTAGACACTCATTGAGGCCTCCTCCTCACCATACGGCCTCCTTTTCCTCACATTATAAGGAAAAATTAAAACTTCATTAAAAAATCGTACATGATTATTCCTTTAGGAAGATCATAAAAAAAAACACACAACATAACAAGAAACTAAAACTACATAACAAGGAAAATAATAGAAGATTCCCTAAATTTAAGCCTTAATAAAATAACAAATCAGAAAAAGTCGAAGAAAAATGAAATAAATGCTTAATGAACCCAAATTGGCAGAATTACACAAAAATATTACATGATACACCATCAGTTATAGTTGTTGCATGATTAGTTGTACAAATTATTAGTTATATATTAAACTTTTTTATATCAAACGACAATTCTATCCCTGTAAGATTTAACGATCCAAAGGCGGAGCCGAAGAGAAACGCTCGCCTCGAGCGTCAAAAAATCCCAACGAATTTCCCGAGCGAGCCGCTCCGCTTGTGGTGTGAACAGCCAAGCGTTTCTGCATTCAAACATGTACCAGCATTATTGCCGCTCCGCTCCGCGCCGCTCTGCTCTTAGTGTGTACGCACCTAAGTAAGCGAGTAAGGGCACGTGTCTGCTCTACTTGTGTTTGAATGAGGGTTAGAATCAAACTTTGTATATATGTATGTTTATTTATTTTATTATCTTTTCTGCGTGTTCTATTTTTAACACTTCTCAAAAATATGATAATGCATTCGAGCAGTACAGTCGGCTTTTCAATTCTGCTAATTACAACCTGACCTAACCAACCGTTGCAACCACACAAATATAGTGAAGTGTTGAATTTTAAAAAAGCACGGATTTCTTTATGGATCTACCTACTTAAAAATTATAAACGCGATGAACCCCAACTCGAAAAGAGTACTTCTCATCGAAGAAACTGTCATCGGATATATACATCATTAATATTCCTTAACACGTTCCCCGCGTACTGGGCCACAGGTGTACCAAATGGCAAATGGCCCATTCACGTACCGGTACAAATGAATGACATTTAATCGGTTTCGCGACCTTTTTACAAAAATCGTTTGAATCATACGAGGTAAAATGTATCGTGCAGTTGTATTTCTATATTTCTTAGAAGGATTAAAATGTATTTCAGCACTAAAGTCGATTTTCTTATTCTGCTACGTACAATCTAACCAAACCAACCGTTAACAGCCCGGATGCGCAGGGAAGGTGTTAAATTATTTATTGGCAATCTCATTTGTAATTCAGTTAATCAAGTCAGTTTGTATGTGATTAGCTCAAAATCATCCTCTTGCGTATGATTCTAAAAACTCGTATCTATTTCAGTGAAAAGTTGAAACTATTAAGTGGCATTATTTTTGCAGAGATAAGCTATCAAAGGTTTGCCGATGGGAGGGTCGTGAAAGTTTGAAACTCATGAAAGGGAGCATACCTTACATTTATTTGGGAAACTTCCGGCCGGCCATTATGAGAATAGAGCGTAAAAGAGTTCAGATAGCAGCCGTTGGGATCCTGAACGACCGTGATACGGGCAATATCACTCGGGGTAACTCTGAGAGCGTCTTGCCCTAAAACTCGATTGTCAGTTGAAGAGACAGTGCATCTCCCGATTGCTTTTCTCTGAACTGCGACGATGCCCCGCTACTGAAACGGTGCTTTACATTTTAAATTTACCGAGACGCAGCTGATGAGTGAACTCTTCATGATGACAGAACCTTCAATGTCAAGCTTTATTTATTCTGACGCAAGACAACTGGCTAAAAATTATTTGTGATATTAGCAAATATGTTACGACCTTTATGATTCCAATGTAAGGTAACGCTTTAATTAAATGGCACACTGAGCTTTATCAACACTCGGAAAAGTACACCTACCTTACCTAATCATTTTTGACGTTTGCCAGCAATACCTAAAAAGTCAACTTCAAGTTCATTTCAAATGCATTTCAAGAAGCATTGAAACAACTGCGTGATTTTCAACCAATTTACGTCGTCGATGGCGTACATCAGCATGGTTGCATTGCGTGCTTTTGTATAGCACGTCTTGTTAGGTAATAAAATTTGAACACACACCAACCGTTGTACCCCCCCCCCCCGCTATAACGACCTTCGAAAATCCGTCCTCATGCAGAGATCCATGAACGCTCACGTGTCGCGCCACGTGATTCGCCTTGAGCCACGGTCGTGATTATTTTGTTTTTTCCGTGATAAAAAGGCATCTTAATTTTTAAGGAAGAATTAGATCAGGTACAAAAGGTGGCAAAAGATTGATCGAATGATATATTAAGGGAAAGCATATCTGATGAATTTTTGGCCTTTGGGGATGGAGAGATAAGGAGGGAAAAGTATCACACTGAGCAGTTGCATTGTTCTTTTTCCTTTTTCATTCTTTTCTCACTGTTCAGAAAGACTTTTTTCTTCCATTCCTAACAGTTATTTGGTGAAGTTCTCGGGACATGTCTAGAAGAGGATTACCTCTCTGAGTAAAACCATACTTCGTTTATTATTCGGGAATTCAGATAGGGAGCACATTTAATCCGATTTGTCCAGATCAATGTGAATAATTTACAATTTCTCACTCACAAGTAATTCTCATTTAAACAGCTTACTTTAAAATTTCAAAGTCTGTTAGATAGTGAGTTGTTAAATTAAAAATTTTTCTTTCACATCCTTATATTCACTTTCAAAAACTCACAAATTGTTTAAAGAAGCTGATTTTTCCATGATGGTACAGATTTTCTCGGCGTCTGAAACGTGATCAAGGAACATCACTGAGATTTTCAGGTATCAATGCATTGCCGAATGTTTTTTGAGTGGTGAATCGAACTAATTTCTTTGAGCCATTCGAGCGAATAAGTTCAATGTTCCCACGCTATGAACAGTCAGACAACGGGAGGCTGTGGGAAGAGAGTAGCTTACTTGAATAAACTGAGCTTACTGAGCTTTTGAATTGCTTACAGCTACGAGTCCTGGATGCTTAGTTCTTAAATAAATAAAATTATCTTCAAACAGTAGACTTTGATAAAACCATGACATCTTTTGTCTAAGACATTCGTGGGGTACAAATGTTATTTAAAACTTTTAACATGAGATAGAAAATGAAATTGACACTGCCTTAACAACCCCAACATGTGTCAGATGAGAGCATTGTAGACGAAATGTTTCCTAGAGTTCCACAGTCCGCCAATTTCGAGTTCTTTCGATTCTTCGCTTCACTGGCCAGGCGACATTTTTATTGGCTTTTCTTATTTTATTAAAAGCTGCCATTTCAGGGATGACTGTTCACAGCGATTGTCGTCGCCAATAAAGCGCACTCAACTGCGTTCCAGACGATGGAGGAAAAATATTTGATCGGAACTTGTCTGCCCAATTCCTTGAGTGTTCTCGTGTGATGATTGCAAAACGCTGTTGTGGAACATGAGCTAACAAGGTGGAGTTTGAGTTCAGACGGAGTGTTAGACAACGCTGGAGGTAACAATGCTCTAGGAAGTCATCGAAGGACTAAGAATGAACAGGTTTGGTTTTGCTATTCATTTTACTGACATAATAACAAATTAAAAATCTATCATTGGCTAAAAGCATTATATTCCATTTTATCAATTCAATTTGGAAGCTAACTTAAGACCACCTTAAAAATTTCAAGAGGTTCAAGCTCTCCCTTTGCATCGTTTCACGAATATCAATGTACGAAACAATGATGCACAGATATAAGGAAGCATTGGCGCATAGATACAAACAGTGCAATGTTGGAAAAAGTATCACTTCAACGATTTATTAAGAACTTCCTAGCTGTATAAACTTCTCACTGCTAAGATTCAACCCGGAGGATTTCCATGACATTTTTTGTTTCCAATTTCACCAAAAATTTAGACTACTGACGCTGGTAGCTTTCACGTGCGTGAGCTCACCTGATTTAAACACCACATCCTACTGTGGTGTGCAGTACCGATTATTTCTGGTCAGTCTGCGGCTTGTCTAAACTACTCATAGCATCTGCGACCTTGTCATCGGAAATGTGAAATATCGTACAACCCATGATTTCAACCAGCGAGGGTTCCGGGAAACAGATAATTGCATCATGAATATCGAATGTCCCTATGACTAACCAACTTTCACTATGAAAACGTCCTCGTTCAAGACCGACTCATGCCCTCCCTTTTCCTTACCTTCTTCCTCCAACATTAAAAGGGCAATCCCATCCTCTCGCAGCCGAGAGCTTGAATACCTTGGTGAATGGCTTGAATTTATCTCAGTCTTAATAAAACGCTTATGAAGCAAGGTAAAAAAGAAAATCATTGACGATTACTAGAATCATCAAAATTGCTTCGTTCTCGGAATCTAATTATGCACGGTGGTTTTTAAATATGGAGCCTTAATTAAAAGTATTTAATTGCTTCTATATTGAATGGATTTTAAAAACGCACGTATTTATGAAATCTTGAAATATACTGGTTTTATTGGATGTATTTGTAACTAAGAGAGAATCTGGCATTAAAGCCGTATTTAGATACAAAATGAGTACAATTTTAGCGTAACTCCGAATTTGACAAGCTGGACAATAGAACAACTCATCTTCGTAATAACTGCCTACTACAACCATGGAAAAAATTTTCCATTGGGAATATCTTTATAAGGAAGAGTTTACCGTAAAAATCAACAAAACTACACCAGCTCAATCCATCCATTGAGGAAGAAATCCAGTGAATTGGATCTGATCTTATTAGCGCTGTAATGAACAGATTACGTAACCGTGTCGTTTTCTGCACTTAGAGCGGCCGCACATGAAGAATGTAGTATTTAATAAATAATCAAAATGAAGATAGCATTTTCAGGATTTCGTAAATACTATATTTTTTGAATTCATCCATCAAAATAGGAGATGTTAAACATTCCTTTAGGCTTCAAATTTTAACAATCCCCCGGCTTATTTGCCCCTGTCCCCCACAATGCTTCCTTACACGGCTCGCTTCGCAGCTCGAAAGGTGGCTTTATTTAGAGAAGTGCGGCACGCCAAGATATCCGAGAAATTTTTTGTAGCAAAAACCTTATTCAGTTCAATGCCCGAAAGTAGGAAACAATCCCCCCTATGGGGTCCTAGAGCTCAGATGGCAGGAGACTCGCAAATAGGCATAAATTCTCCCATCATAGGAAGCGGTTCATCTTCCGAAGCAACATTAGAGCAGATTATTAAGCCAAACTCGCCTGATGAAGACCTCTGTCATACGTCCAATGAGAATTTAAAGAACGTTCCAAGCAGTCAAACCTGAGCTGTAGCACTATCACCACCTGTGGCCTCATCTCATCAGATGCAAAAGCGCGGCACTTCTTCACCAGCTCTACGTTACTAACAAAGCTCAGAATGGTTCATCATCGACAAGGACCCAACACTAACTTCATTATTAGTACGCCACAAAACCATAAATATAAGTGATCAGTTTGAACCTGAAAATTCAAATTGTCTTAATGTTAATAATAAACAATCCTCTTCAGACATTTCTTGCGCTGTAAATGCTTCTCATAGTCCAAAACTTTTTTTTAATAATACCCGTGCATCAACTCTAACTGGCAGTCAAACATCTCAGAGCGTAAGCTGCGTGGATTCCTAACATTTTCAGTGCAGAGCAATACGATTAAAACTGCTACTTCTTTTGGGGGGAACTACACCCGTTTCAAATTACTAGCTCTCAATTTAATCATGAAATTACTAATTATCTTCCTTTTAAGGCAGCATTTTTCAATAAAATATTGAGACACTGTGTACCTCCAAGCCCGTCGTCAATTCTATCTACTGCATCAAGTATTCGAATAATAATCGAACAGCCACAGTATTTCCTTTAAATTCTAATATAAATAAGTTATTATGACTTTACGCCTGAGGTACGTGCCAGCATCTCTCCTAAGGTCAAATCAATGTAATTGGCAAGAAAGAGCATTGATGCTAAGTGATACTCTGCTGTGTTATGTGTCTCACATTAGATTCCGAAGTCACACAGTTACCCGCAAAAAGCGTTACTGAGGGAGGAAAGGAGTGTCGACAATAGCTAGAAGGCTGGTACTGTTTATTGGAAATCACTGAATATAAAACACTGCCAGAGCGTTATCGAAGGCGAAATTCTTCCTAGCACAACCAACCCGCGCTTGCTGAAATACTGCATACTACGCTCAGTACCTCGGAGAAGAATGCCCGGACAACCGATCGTATTTCACTAGAAGCGAACGATACAAGTATTATTTGTACTCGTATTAAGCTGTTAATTGTGCTAACCTATGCTTAAATAGGACGCGAGACGACAACAGCGTTGTTCAATAAATTTCTGCACAAATCTAATAGAATTTATTAAATTGTATATGATAGGAATTATGACAAGAATAGGATTCTTCCGCCATGCATTATTGGTTTATCAAATATCATCGGTCTCCATCGATGATATCTCCCCTCGATGGTCCAATATTAAGCCCTAGTAGTGGTCAAGGATATTCATTTTAAGATGAGATTTCGTCCCGACAGGGTCTCTGCACGATGCCAATATTTGACTCAGATAAATTTGGTCTTAGCCGGCATCCCGAGCTTATTATATTGCTGTTAGACGAAGTATTTCTGGATCAGCAAGACTTACAGCTATTTTCGATTCACAAAAATTAACGAACAATCGAGACCCTACGAAATTTATCGTCATCGATGGAGACCCTTTGCAAGTTGAAAATAAATTGCACTAACGCTATTGTCTTAGAATGCGTGCTTTTAATTGTCTCAATTCATCAAAACGTGTCATCGTTGATAATACTAGTGAAAAATTGGCCAATGTTCTTCAAGTATTCCTTCTTTAAATTCGCTGAAGAAATATTCATTGGAAAATTGAATATTGCTGAATCAAAGTAACGTCCGATGAACAATGAAAATCAAAAATATCTATATAGTATCCATAGATTTATTCAATGAACTACTGAATACCGAGACGTTTAAACTCACATTTCAAGAATTTGATTCAATTTATTAGAAAATATAATTATATGACTCATTTGAATTATATTGAACTCGTAGAAAATTAACGATGAATCAATAGAAAAAAAAATGAAGGTAATCGTCATTGAAATAATGACTGATGGAAAGAAATGTTTCACACGAACTAGGAGAATCACGTTAAAATGCTGAGAAAAGAACAAAAACCACGTCACGGACATAACAATGGTGGCACTGCGATGAGATTGACAACATCGACATACATGAATCGCATGACAGCTGTTGAGGGTCAAGATACTTTGTTACTTCTTTTGAGGGGTACTTAAAACTTCCCCAAATTACAAATTTAAGTTTCTTTTATGATTACTAATAATACATATTTCTAGTACGGCTGCATTTGTCAGTAAAATATTAAAACAACGTGTGCCTCCAAGCCCGTCACCGATAAGTTCTGCTGAATAAAATATTTGAATAGTAACAGGACAGCTATTTGCGTTAAATTCTCTAATAGGTTGTCATAACTTCGCATCTGAGGTACATGCAAGCAGATCTCCTGATAATGACTCCATCCTAACCACAGTGAAAAGACAGGACATCGATGTGTTGCACGCAAACTGTTCCCTCCGGGCGTCTTGACGACTTTTCTTGCACGCAGGCCTAATTCAAGTCAGAATACTTATTTTGACTGAGCAAAAATTTTCTCGTACTTAAATTGCTAATGCTGGTTCTCATAAATTGAATAAGGTATTGAATTTAAGCAAAAATTAGATTAAAGATTGATTCAATTTTAAAGTCATGCTGGAACTTATAATAATGACGCTCTCAACAACTTCCAATGACTTCGCACTCAGAAAGAAAAGTGTTTTTTTCTTGATCAAACTACAATGAAATCTACAATGCGAATTACCGTACCAGATTATCCTCATTTCAACATATGCCACAGACCAAGTAAAATTGTGGATCACTCCATTGAAACGATAGTCCACGAAATGTAACAAATACTGTCACCTTATCCTGTGAAATCTACGAACGCACGTTAATGCTCAAGTTAAACCAAGTCTTTCCAAATCGAGAATGTCTTCAAGCAGGGCTTTCAGCCAGCTCACCCATGCACAGCATAAGGAGTGTGAATAAACCTAAGTTTTTCCTTTCTCGAACTCAATCTCAGACCATAATAAAAAATACAAATATGCCTTACTATCAACAGACACAGATAGTGACTTTGACATGCCTCATTTTCACTCAATCATCGACTTTCCGATACCTACCCAGCAATGGGAAAATAGACAGAAAACGTAACATAGCCTCTTATGCTCAATCATTATATTGCAGAGCCAATTGAATGACTGCCTTCAAAATTATTCCCACGAAAATTGAAAATTGAAACTAACCCATTTGTAGACGAGCCACTTTTAAACATAAAAATCACGTGCGCAATCACGTAGACAGTCACTGCAATGAAAAACGACTCCTGAACAAAAGTTTTGCCTTTGCAAAGCCTCCGACCTGCGATCAAATTTAAACCGAGAAATTGGCATCGAACCCAATTTGCCCAAACGTTGCCAACACATTGAATAACTTGAAACGATTACACAAAATAGAGTTTATCCTTACTTTAGCTGACGATCACTGTCTTTTTCACGAAGTAACAACTCAGCCTGCATCTCAAGAAATTTCACATTTAAACTATCTATTGAAAAGCTTTTGAGGGGATCATTTTCTAGCAATTTCAATCAAAAATTCGATTTGCCCGATTTTTTTTATTGCTTTAAAAGAGTCTGAGATATGTTCCCGAATCACTGTAGAAATATCATTAACGTATTCCAGCTCTAGCGCCCCCCAGAAGGGGGAAGTGCACATAGTTAGAGATAAATTGAAGTCAAGGCGACACAGCCGTACTTGTACGCCTCTCTTGGTTTAATAACGTGTTAATTTCAATTGTAAATCATTATCTAATTGAATTGAGAGTATGTAACAGTGCTTTAGAAAGGTCCGCTACGACTCCCCACTGCCCCACCCCACCCCTTCCCTCCTCCGCTGGACCATCTGGGGAAGCGGAGCGCCTTTGTTTTCAACAATGACACGCACATATCTCCGCCAATTTTATAGGTATATTTATGCGGTTTGTTGCATTTGAAATTATAATGTGTGCTCTAAAATACTATCAACGTTGATTTTCAAAAATTTTCAGGTTACAATTTTTACGTAGACTTATAACTTCAATCGGCGTTCCTGAACAATGTTTGTTTTCAAGACATTCGTTAACATGACTCCGAAATTTACAAAGCTAGAGCAATGTGGTTTGCTGCATTTGAAAGTGAAATGTGTACTCTAAAATTCTATCAAAGTTGATTTTCAAAAAATTTTACGAGAAATTTTCCGTAGACTTTTTACCCTAAAATCATGACTTTAACCCTACCTCTTTCAAAAATATTTTTTATAAATTCGGAATAAATTCAAATTAAATGAACAGCTTGAAAAAATTTTGGAGCACACATTCTATTTTCAAATGCAACAAACCGCATTCCTCTAGCTTTGTAATATTCGTAGTCATGTCAACGAATGTATTTATATATTTATATATTTCTATTATCATGAATAACTCATTTTCTATGCCCTAATGCAAAAAATTTGTTTAAGAAAGTTGTTAGGAATTTAGAGATATAGTAGTCTGCAAATTTTCATAGACGTTAGTCCAATAGAAAAAATCTAGGATTTTTTTTAAATGGTCCCCTTAAAACAAAAAGCACCAGAAGCAAAAATCAATATGTGAAATTCGTTGACAAGAACAGTGGCCACCTCGAACTGCTAATAAATCAATACGTAGATGAAAAAAACTTCAATCATGCTGTTGGGGACCTCATCCCCAAATAATTTCTAACTTGATGAGAATACCAATTAACATAGTCAATGAAAAAGGAAATCAGATTTAGAAAACACAAATTTTCCTACATCACATGCTTTGATTGCAAAACATACGCTAACGTTTGTGTTCACCGTGGCCGAGTGGTTAATTAAGAATGCACTTTTCACGAGACGGTGTCGGCAGTTCGAATTCCACCTGTGCCACCCGGTGTTTCTCCTCGTTGGGAAAATGGAGAACTTAAACACAATTCGCCACTCCACCCAAGTGTCGGAAATGGGTACCGGCTTGACCGGGGGTGACAGTCATTGCGTCCTGGTGTTAGTTATAAGGTATTCTAAAAACCAATGTACAAGATGATATGTATCAGGCTTGATTGGAATAAAGCATCCTATGATAAATTGTCCTCCGGTGAGCATTCATAGAGCATTCATTAGGTCATTTCAACGTGACCATTACAGTGTCCTTGTAAAAAAGCGTTGTGAAAATCATGGCTCTTTCACCTAAACTTTGTGACTAGAAAACATTGATGAAATTGAATTTTCTAATGTTATTGATATCACAACCAGTGAACTGGGTAAAATTGAACAAGAGGCTAATGCCTAATGCTAAGCTAGACTTCGAAAATATACTTCCTCAAATGATCAAATGTCTATAAAGATAAACAGTACAATAAAACAGGTAACGGTTCATGCATTTTCATTGAAGGCGTCTTCTCAACATTCCTATTTCCAGTAAAAGAAAAGTGTGAGTACATTGAAATGGTGAGGCTAAATGTTCAGGTAAACTAACACAAGTCTTTCATTATCAGTTGTTTTTACAGACATTCATCAGCAGCTCTACATCCAACGTTAGAGTACATTGAAAATACGTTTAAATTAATCTCAGCAGGCAAAAAATTTTTTTGTTTACGATGATTTCAAAGTAGATTTGACAAACAAAGTTAAGCAAAATATTCATCAGAATTAATTTGTCACTAAACGTTCACGAACAAATGAGCATTATTAACACTTCCAAAATTCTTCTAGACCTAGCAGTTATAAACAATCCACAAGCAGTACTCAGTTCAGAGAATTTACTCTTCTTTTCTGATCACCATTCGGTAGAATGTCGAATCAATATTGCAAAAGAGAAACAGAAACTCCGTTGTATAACCAATCGTATGAAAAACTAAGACTCCCCTCTAATTCATTCCAAGAAAAGCTATTTGACAGACGGAGCGGATCCAGAGCATGGAAAAACCGATGATAATTTACAAGTCTTTTTTTGTTAATTTCGCACCAGCCCTCAATGAACGCGCGCCCTTCACAAGTACAGTTGAACTAAGACACACTAAATTGATATCATATGAGATAAACAACGAGTTGAATACTGCTAAAAGAAATTACCAGAGAGACTAGAAACTCATCAAATAAGACGATATTCTTCTAACCTATATAAGCATCGCAAAAAGATCCTACATAGAAAAACTAGGGGAGCAAAACAAGACCACCTCCACAAAGAACTGTTGGCGGTAGAACGAAATCTAAACAAGAACGCGGGAAATCATCAGAGAAGTTGCTCGGTACAAAAACTCAGGCTTCAAAAGTAATTTTGACAACCCCTCAAAAACGGCGAATGATTTCAATACTTCCTTGTCAAAAGTTGGTGAAAAAGTTTTCAATGAATCGTCTTGCCTCGTTCCAAACATACCTACAGGTGCAAACACACACAAAATTTCATCCCCTAATCCAAGAAACGATAGAAGACCAAGGCCATGCTGTTAGTATTATAGTGATACGAAAAATATAACACGCACTAAAAAATACTGAAGCGTTCAGACATGAAGGCAATAGCCTTCAAAAAATAAAAGACAACTTTCCAGTAACAGCACACCTGATCTGTTTGCTAATAAACCTATTTATAGCCACTACCAAATTTCCTGATCAGCAGAAAATATCCATCATCAAGACATTGCAAAAATCTGGCGATGTCAATAAAGTATCAAATTACAGACCATTTAGTCTCGTACCGCTCCCAAGCTAGGTGCTTGAATAACAATATGTCACCATTCATAACATGCTATAACTTTGGCGTTCCTTAGGTAAAAGCCTTGGCCCGCTCCTGTTTTCTAATTTCACCTACGATTTCTCCACTATGCCAGCAAACACAAAAATCTTAATGTATGCACACGTAGAAACAGTGTACAACAAAATTAGTGAAACATTTTTTAATGTTTTTTATCGCACTAAGAACACGACGAAAAATCTAGATTATTGGCGATTCAGCCTTTGGTATTATCGTGTTTGGGCTATTGCAGTCTGGTCTGGGGGGATGTACCTCAACATCTTCAAAAAGAATTGCAAAACTGTATGAACTTCGCAGCCAAAGTGGTGGGTAAAGGTAATTTCATGGAATGCGATCATGGAACCTTTTTCTTAAGAAAACTTAGCTTGACCCCATTACCAGAAAGACTCCTCATTTATAAAGCTCGACAAGTGTTTTCATCTCTCTTCCTGTCTCAGAGTAATGCAAACATAAAATTCCTTCCAACAAATGTTTCGATCAAAAAGCCAAATCGAGTAACTATGTCTTAGTTAGTGACCGCTTATCTGACCTCGTACAAAAAGCTCTTTCAGTTTCTAGAGCTCTTTTGTGAAATAGCCTTCTCCAGCATATAAAAACTGTGGAACTGTAAATGGATTTAAGACTAACGTGTCGTGCCATTTCGCATTTTTGTTAAAGAGAATAACGTATGACAACATTTTGTAGGAAATTCAAACTAAACAATCGACCATTTTCCTTAAATCTGCACACTGCTACTCTAAGATCATGATTTCAAACTCAGTTAAGCTGAAATGCCTATGCTTGCTTTTATCGATTTTGTTAATTTTCAACTATCCAACGGCAAAGACCTCACACTTAGCCTGTAAAATATAATCGATTATGAACCACAATTAGGTTCATTTGTAATTTCTGTGTAGAAATTTTGTAGCTATATGTTACTGTTAAGCGATACCAATCTATCACCGTGTCTCTATTTCATCTCATGTACCCATGTTTGTATGTTATTATACGGAATACGGAGGAAATGGGAAACTTAAAATGCTTTTTGTTAACTTGAAAATCCAGTTAACTGTACTGGATTTTCCTGAAAATTATGTTGAAAGATAAGGAACTAGCTCATTTTTGGGCTTCCTAAGTCTTTTAATTTTTAATTTTTTCTTTCGACTACTTTGAGCAACACAGTCGTCAGTTCAATGTAGCAGGATAGGTGTTTCATTTTTTTGCGAAAACATAAAGCAAGATCATAACGATTAGATTCATTAAACGCTCTGGTGTCAGTTAGCACCGAGCTTTTAACCAGAAATAACTCAATATTTCAGTGAATAAAACTAGTACGCCGGCTCACTGTTTCAGAAAAAGATCTATTGCTGCCAGATCTATCGCTGAATTAGGAAAAGTAGATTTCAAATGTTAAAGTAGAGCTAAATTTCAACTTAACGCAAGGCTTATAAAAAGTTATTGATAATTATAATCAAGGATCGATTGTCTCTGTGGCCAGATTGCCAAAAAAGGTTGTAAAATGTCATGTAATCGATTTAAAATTTATGGAGAGAAATGAACTACACTGGGGACCATTAACATAACAAAATAGAGCAAAGTGATCAAAAGAAATGGAGAAGCTGTACTGAGAAATACTTCTGCCCACAATGGCTGCTTAAATCCGAATAACCGCCTTTTACGCTCGCTACAGAGCGTCGCTTGTTCCCCGCAGACTTCGTGTTGCCTGCAGGGAGATGCATTGCCCCATGGCACAGCTTTCAAAGCAGAAATTCTGAGACGCAAGTTACGTCAATAGAATATCTGAAAATGTTCAATTCTCGTCAGTTAGCCAACTCGGTGTGAAACCCACGCTCTAACACAGGTTCGAGCAGCGTCCTGTAGCAGAATGATGTACATCCTGGTCAATTCAGAAGACACGTTGGTTGCCGTTCTGGGGGATTGTTGGCAAATCTGCTGCCATGTTTGCCTGCTGAAACTGTTGTACTACAGAGTCGTAACATTTTAGAAATGAACGAACGGATCGACGCTAACGCTAGTCAGTCTTTCAATGCACGTGTAAAACAAAAATCATGAACACAGCAATTGACTAGTAGAAATAAAAAACTCGAGCTCTGAGGTGGTACTTAATTTTACACCTTGGATCATTTCTGCGCTTTTGTTGCAACAGATTCAAACTCGTATGCTATTGAGAAAAGAGCGGGACTGATTGAAGGTAGTTCTAATTATTATGGAAATTTTTGAAAATACTGCGGCGGTTTGAATTTATTGTTTAAAGACAAAACCTGTTTTCGCCAAACGAAGCCTAGATATTGTCTAGATGTTATTAATGCTGAAATAAGTAAAAATCAAGCTTCGTTACAATGAAAACAAACCCAACGAGCAATCCAATGTGGACTTAACAAACATTTTAAATATATTCTTCCTCAGCTATAGGGAACAAAATAACTATTATACCGAGGTATATAACAACTTCATGGACAGCACAGACGACGTCCTAGCAACTTCAATGAAGCTCTGTGCACACTCTAGAGATTATCTATTTCCAGCGAGGAAATAAGTCAGGTAACGAGCTGCTTGGTCTCCATTATGAGAGCCAGCGCTCGCTTCTGGCCCTTTGTTACAGACATCTTACTTCGATGCAAAAGCTCTTGAGAAGATTACCGCGCTTTGATTGCATTAACGAAACGTTCATAATTATTTGTTATAAAAATGAATAACAGACTGAGGGCTGACGATGTTTTCTAATTTTTCACACTTCTCTGGGAGAAATCTGTTAGGTCTTTTCTTAATTACGAATCTGCAGCTTTTGAATATGAAAGAAGGGAAAATCCACAGTAATGTTAATATAGTAATTACGAAAAACGCTTATTAATACTTTTTATAGAAAAATAGTACTATATTCTTTCGGTGTTCGAGACAAAATTACGTTATATAAAAAGCAACTTATTTCCTCTTTGCCACAGAAAAAAATTAATAACTCAACAGAATTGTTCCAAAATCGTCCAAAGATTGTCATTAACTTCAGGTATAGTCATATCAAAACAAATCAATTAAGTTTGAAAAACTTTCCATAAAATCGTGCGTGGTTTTTACATCATGAACCCCTGGCATGCGCATTAAGAATCAAACCCGATGTCTCTCAGCCTATTGTTGAAGGTGCTAGATAGAAAAGAAAAGAAGAAAGACATGCTTTTCCACAATTGCTCTATTACGAGTCATTTTTTTTCCCGAAACTAAATTAAAATAATCAAGTTTGTAGAAATATCCACAACATGCGCGAAATCGAACTCTTTGAGTCATAGGGGAAAATCCGAGTACTCGCAACACAAGAGCCTGGACTTGCACGCTCCCAAGGTCCTGAGGGGTGGCTGGTAGTATGCAGGCCGGACTTGTTACCACCACGAGTAACGTGAAGTCGATTGTGAACTTGGCATTACTCATGGCTTTTTACAGTAGAAATTTGGACAAGAAGAGTAAAATGTACTCATAGCTGGTAACCATGCTGATTACCAGATGCTGAGTACCTATAATAGTCAGAATTTAGTTAGAAAAATTAAATTAGGAAACTTTGACCGGAAAAAAAATTGATTTCCAGCATTGACCGTGTAAGCCTTCAATTGGCCATTGCCTGCTCATTGCGGAGTTTCTAAGAAGAAAGGAGAAAAAAAAGTATGTGTTGCTAAATTACTTCTCTGAGCTAAAGATCAGGCTCGAGGATCACACTGTCATTAACATAGTGTTTTCAACATGCGAACACACAAAGATGTGAATTTTCGTGCCCTAGCTTTCGCAGGTCGTGTATAAATAGATCCGGAAGCCTTTGACAACAATGATCGAGAGCGCGTTGCATCGCAATTTGTGTAATTCACTTTCTTTTCGATAAGTAAGAGCACATCTCCAAGAAATACAAGCTACAATGATGAAAGCAGAGCTTTATTGTACCTTCTTGTTTTAAAATATACTCATTCCATGCATTAGTTTTTAGAGACTGTTTTTTATTCGTAGTCATACACCCACGTAACTTTTGCTACAGCAGGCAAGAATTGTCGGAATAAACAGGGTGCCAATCACATAGCTTTTCTCGCGTGTCACATCAAAATTTATTTGAGTTGTTCTTGAATCCGATTACATCAATTCCATCTTGTTCAGATATGGTGCTATTATATTTTTATAACATTCCATTTAAGCGTGACGTATAATGCTAACTTATGTGGCTCACTTGTATTTAAACGGGCAAATCAATTAAAATACGGATACGAATGTTTAATAATACCTACAATGTTTTCGTATTCCCTAGAACAAAATCTTTTTGAGGCTATAGCACCGGCTATAGTTCTTAAGGCTATAGCTGATAAAATAGCACCGTGCATTTCTAATATTATCAACCAATCACTAGTCCAAGGTATCTTCCCCAACTCTCTCAAAATTGCCAGAGTGACCCCTGTTTTAAAAATGGTGATAAAAATTGCATTAATAATTATAGACCTATCTCTGTACTACAAATCATTAGCAAAATATTCGAAAAAATTGTGTACAAAAAAGTGTATTCGTATTT
>JACJUY010004555.1:0-10657 GCA_014220935.1 Platorchestia sp. MABIK | reverse complement strand
AAAGTAATTCCTACAAGGTATTCAAAAGAAATCTTGAGTCTCACTTCCTATCACAATACTAGTCGTTTAAGACCACCAAGTCTAATCTTATCTCCTACATGACTGGTCCTAATAATGTAATTTTCCATGGGTAATTTCGCCGATCTTCAGTTTGCTCTTAAATCATTTATCGCTTATACTGTTAAATATACTCCAAATGACCTATGTTGTAAAATGAAGTAACTAATTTCGAATAACTTATCTCATTGATCAGTCTAATGCGAAACTAGGTTAAGTGATTTTAGGTTAAACATTATTCTCATCATTATAAGCGCATTATTGTACGACTTAGAATAACGTTGATGGTAGGATGCCCCAGAAGTCGCTGAACTTATTCGGACCCACAGGTAGCTATACTCAAATTTGACCATTGTACTAGACTTAAGTAACATTCTACCTCTGTATCACCTGTGGTAAATAAATTGTTAAATTGTTTAAATTTTTTTCTCGATTCGTAAGAAACAAATTAATCCATAGATTACAATCGCTGAATCAACTCCATTCACCCCATAACATCAAATTTTATTTCTCAGTAGATATTAGGAATTTTGGAATTAATCGGTAATTAAAAACTTTCACAAGCCGAAGCGATGCAATGTGTTAAAGTAGAATCGCTTGTCTTAAAAGCGAAAGATTTCGCTTGTCAAAGTACCACCGCAGAGCTTGATGAGGTTCAAGGTAGCGGTGAACCTTAGCATGTCATATTATTTTTTAGGCATGGTCGAACAGTATGTTTTACATAAAAAAAATCCCCATCGCAAACATTTTAACTATTAAATTGTTAGCAGGAAACCGAAATTTTGTTTCATTCCACCGTCTTCAATCAGTACAGCGCGTCTGTACTCTTCGGTAGAAGGGTACTGGGTAATTTGCTTTTGAAAGAACAATAGCTTTTTCTAAAATGTACTGATTCTTTTTAACAGTGATTCGATAATGATTTCATTTAACCCCAAAAATTTTGTTCAATGATGAACTCAGAAGAAGAGAAACAAGGGTTTGAGCGATTTTGTAAAATAGTAAATAATCATGTAAGAAGCCCTGAGTTTGTGGAATCAAGAAATATTCATTTGCCCTTTTTGAAGTAGCCACCTTGATAAGAACTGGCCACATCAATCTGCTCTTGATTGCGCGGCTGGAAGCGACGTCACTGCGTAGCAGCTGCGAAAAAATGTCCACTTTCCTACAGTAGCTGCATGTGGCCTGCAGCTGTCACGATAGTTGACCTGCAGCTGCCATGTTAGTTGACATGCAGCTGCTGCTGACATTTCAGCGCCGCTCCTGACAGTTAAGGTGTCGCATGTTACTCACATTTTTACCTATAACAATAGATTGCGATGAATATGACGTTTCTTTTAGAAAGGTCGCTTCACATTGCAAGGCTGAAAGTTGAATGATGCTAATTACTCTCACCAGACACCTGAAACGAGAGTAAATGAAGACGTGTGAAGCGCATTCTCAAACATTTTTTATTAAGATTATAATCCAGTTAATCAGGATTTACTCTACAGTAATGAATTATCAATGAGAGTGTCTATAAAGAAGTGCCTAATAGTGTGAATTTTCTATTTTACGAATACATTTCAGAAGGAAAAATTCTAAAATATTCGCCTGTATCAAAACAAAAACAAAATCAGAACTCAAATCGCGTTCATTGGCCCAGCCATACATATTAATGTTTGTCCGAGCTCCTAGGAAAGCATTCCAGAGGATTATAGGAAGCCCAGCAGTGCAGACAGATGGCCAGATTTTGTAGTTTTTTGTTTGTTCGCAAAAATTTGTGAATTTCAATTGTCGGAAGAATTTCAATGTGAATTTCAACTGTCACAAATTTCACAAATTGAAATTTGTGAATTTCAATTTTTAACTCATTGCATTGAGTGACTCATTGAGATCGTTTGCCTGACTAACCTCACCACAAGTAATTACGTTGTTTATGATGTACGGGAAGCAACTATTGATTTAAATGAACGCTCAAAACTAATCGTCTTGTGCGTTTTATCTGAACATAAGAACATTTATAGAAAAGCAACGAAATTTACGCAGAGTTACTCAAAGGGGTAATTGGTGTTTTAACGCTTCCTACGTCAGTGAAATCTTTACGTTAAACTTCACTAATTTGTATGCCAAGCGTAAGATGTATGTAGTGAATTCTATTCTTCTGCACAGATTGTAAGGAAGGCATGTCATTGACGTAGGACTTGAAACAAAAGGAGAGACTGAAAGCGAATTTGGGAGAGGTAATGCCGCTGGGGTGGGTCTTGGTCGTCGATCTCTCAGCCTGCGAAGACCTGTCCTCTGCTTACTCTCGCTTATTCAGTCTACTCATCTAGTGTTCTGTGTGAGACTCTGCATTACTATAATCATTGCAATAACCTGTGACTTATACAGAATAAAGCCTAGATAGAGTTAGTTTTCATTGGTTGGCATTGGCGATTAGAACTCGGTAACTAGTCCCTGTTGCTAGGGTGCCTTTCACCTATTAATGGTTTGTTCAGATTTTGGGAAAATTTTATCCTTTTGAGTAAGATTTTGAAATAAATATTCGTTTATAAATTCCTAAATATCGTTAATTTCAGTTGCACAAAACCTTGCTCGTCCGCATTTTAACAAGCTAGCGTTTAATACATTACACCAAGAAAAGTCAAAATACAGTCCATCCACTGATTGATTCGGCCGTGAACACTCTAATTTTGAAAAATTAAATCCCTGAATGAAAAAAACACTCATAGAAATAAATACAAAACACTGATGATAATTCAATTTCGAATGACACACATCATTATGTGTCAAAAATGTTTCTCAAACCTGAAGTTCAACTCCGCTAAGTTTTCAGCGAGTACACGCGAGCTGTAAGGACATTGTTAAATATAGTACGTTTGCTAAATTAATTCTTCTCTACTAATGTAATTACCTTCCTCGCGTTAAAACATAACACCATTTGTGGATATCTAGAAGTACACAGCCAACTAAATTTTCTGTCAGGCAGAAGGAAAATGACAACTAGCATTTTTTAAACCAGTTCTCAAGACGAGTTTTTGAAAATAATGCTTAAATCAAGTCCTCAACTTCATTTATAAATATCTTGCAGGACTATGGCGTCTCAACTAATGAAGCAAGACCTGCTGTTTCCTGTGTAACAAGGAGAAGAAACAGCAAATCAAATTTTTCACGCCATAAAGTAAAGAACTTGAACTGATCGAATGCAATTGTGTTCGTGAAATTTGCTTTGGTTTCAAAGTATCATTTAGTGATTCATTTTTCCTCAGTCGCTCACTTGCATCCATATTGCATAATTAATTCAGAAGCTTTGGAAAATGCTTCAGCAATATTATCAAACACTATCGATATTTCGTTGAAAAATTGTACTCGTGTGTAGGATAATGCTGTAAGAAAATTTCTATTTGTGCATTCTTTTTACAACTGTATTATAGTGAAAACTTTTACGACTCAGCTGTAGATACTCAATATAAATTTTTATGGAGAAGTTTTTCTTGACCATTTTTCCACACGAATCTAAACATACATATAATAATTGAATGCGTGAATCTAAATCTGCTTTTTAAAAGTTAATCTATTTACTCAATTGAAACCAGTTTCTAAAAGAAACTTAGATTCTAACGTATCACTTTCTGAGCCAAAGCTTTCTTTGCTCGTGCAGCTGCCCATTCTCTCGTCACAGAACTGTGCCCAAAAAGAAATAAAACGAAAGCTAGCCATTGTTCGATGTACAGTAAGGCACTCTACAAGAATGCCTTGAGACAACGTTGACATTCTTCATTTGGAAAACAGAAGTCAATTGTTGTCTCAAAATCGTGGTGGTTCCATACTTTTTCTTTCGCTTAGAGCTGACGAACACGATCGCTACTCAGGAATTTCAAGCATCCGAATGATTTCAGATCGCGTCGTTCAAGTCTTCACTTCACATTTGCGCAAAATTTATCGTAAAAATTATTCTCAGGGACTAAAGCTTGACTGAACTGTGCGTTTTTAGCTCTGCCCGACCAGCAACGCACCAAAGCCAAAAGTGAAAAGACGCTCTATAATGCCACAACGGAACGTGTTTACGAGTTCACTGCTCTGTGCCACGATGCATCCGAACGAACGATAAACACACTTTGTATCCGCTTGTAGAGAGCGATTGCCGTGATCAGGAATGCTGAAAAAGATGAGTCGGAGCTTTCTATAAAGATAGATGAAAGAGCTAAATGTCTCAAATGGATGGGGGCAGTGAGGTACAAAGAGATATCATCATGCAAAGTAAAGTCGTAACATTTATCAATATTCAAAATTAAAAAAGTACCTGGAAGTTTAACCCAAATATACTTGATATTATCCAACAGTCATTCGTCGATACTCGAATGTCAACTTACTCGAAATGTGAGTAAAATACATAGTACAAGGTTCAAAAGAATTATCGGATATCTGAGATTTCACGCGTGGGAAAATTTTAGATTAATAAATATTGAACACTTCCAGCTGGCGAGGATTGCCGTTGACATCAATGATGTGTTGAACGGCAAATGCGGACTGAGAGAGCAATGAGGGATGAAATCCAGAAAGGGTGCAAGAAAATGACGTCGATCTTATAATAGTTGCCTGTCTCATTTATGAGAGAATCTCGGAGACAAACTATGTAGAATTTGTATTAGAAACAAAACATCGAAGTTTGGCAGCCTTTCATACATGAGCTTCATTTGAAGTCAATCAGAAAGCGCTGAAAAAAGGATAGAAAATGTTTCTCCGTGTAACTTGAACGAAGGAAGAGAAAATAAGGTCCATGAAAGTTATTTAACTACTTCGAACATAGGCACGAAAACGATTTCATTCCTCTGATAAAATTCTCTCGGTAATTAAATGAATGTTTGCACCCATGAGCAAATATATAGTCTGTGTCTAATGTGTCAGTGCTGAAGTTAAACTCAGTCTACCTCAGATCTCGCTCATTCAATTTTGGGGTCCTTGTGCATACATTTTTACCCATTCTTAGCGAATAAAACTTATTCTTCAAGTTATTTTAGCCATAACTCTCAAAGTTTGCGAAACTTTGTCAATGAGTATCTTCATATTTTTACCAAATCTTACTAAACACTAACAAAACCCTGAAGTCAAACAGTCGTGTTCCTTTGTTTGCAAGATAGTTATCTTGTTTGCTAACTTGATGTCACTGTCATCCTCCTACATTCAATAATAACATAGAGCAAAATATATGACCCTACGTTCAGTTAAAAGAAGAAGAAATTCAGTTCCCTGCTTCGGCCGCGTGAAATTAAACTTCTCGCAAGCTGTACAGCGGCTACGATGGGTTAGAACTGTTAATTTTCAGAATATTCTCCGGAAATTAGTGAAACTAAAACTGGGAAACACGAGGCAGCGATTTTAAAAATTAATAAAAGAGTAACTCTAATGATTTCAAAAAAAAATTTTTAACAAGTAATTGTATATTTTGATCAATCAAGTTTTATTTTAATAGGTTTTTAAATTCTATCACTCTGGTAACGATCGCCTCCAGTAGAGCATTGGTATATATAATGAGTCTTTGATGCCTTCAGATCTTTGAAACTTAACACGGAAACAAGGCGAATGATGGCCTGAAAACACATGACGTGAGGCTTCAAATAAACGTAGAGGTGGGGTATGCGGCATCGTCTTAATTAGTGTGACCCTAGATGATCGAGATCATGATCGATAACGGTTTGGACAACCCTTGTGAACAGAAAACTTTCAAGAATTTTACCGTAACCCCCGAAATCAGTTACAAGTTTCTTTTTTTCTTCGAAATAATGAGGAATCCACACGTCAAAAATCCCCGACAACCCATCAGAGAGTTAACTTTGCAGATGGCGGTGGCTGTTCATGCTATTTTCCTAAAGAGTGCCTGTAAGACTGGCATCGAAAGATTTATTTATTAAAGACTAGCTTACGCCTCTTGTCAAAAGTGACGGCATTTAATAACCATCGATAGAGCAGGTAAATTCCTGAATTAGGCTGGTAATATATAATAAAATTATTCTTTCCTTACGTGAATGACTTGAAATGTGGTATTAGCCTATTTACGACGCAGCGTTCATAACCTTATGAATTTTCGACTCATTAGCCCTTCAGCGATGAACATTAAGAAAATAATAAAAAAAATAGTAACATAATATCATGTTTATAAAAGTGAAGCAATGAAAGCCGGATCACAGATATGTTCATCAAGTACTTTTATTTACGCGAGTCAAAAGTTTCGACAGCGAGAGCAAGATTAAATTAAATAAATATAGAATTATACTTCAAAATTGAAAAATTGGGGGACTTGAGACAGTGAGGGCCATGTTTTAGGGATTTGGGGCTAGAAAGTAAACTGCTCTGAAATGTTTTACGCTGACTCGACAAATGCTGAAAACACAACTTAGCCTCACTAAGCCTAACAAAAAATTTTCAGTTAAAACGATTTACAGTTCATTTTGGACACAGTAACTCCTCATGTGGCGTCAGCTGTTTGTTTTATTCACCGGATTTGTTCAATTGCTCAAGACATTTTCCCCGTCAGGGCAATTTTTACAAATTGAAGTATGTAAAGTATCTGAATAACTTTATAAAACATACTGGAATAGTGACAAATAAGTCCGACAAATCTTGCGCTTTAATTATGCAAAGAAATTGTGGGCCTAAAAAAAGTAACCCCTAATCTGAGCGGCCTGGATGCTGCTTTTTACGGACCGGAACGACGTCAAGTGTTGATTTGCAGCAAGTGTGTTTCGCATCTATGTTTAACATATATCATACTAGCGTGCATACCCGGTTACCGTTATAAATGAAGGAAATTTAAGTTGCTTGATAAAGCACGTGAATCATTTCATTAAGAAGGTATATGAAGATCATTTTTCCCCGATGAGCTTTTGACGAGAGGATGGTGTGCATTGAGCATATTTATGAAACAAGCACTTAAATTTTTTTATATCTTGATCCTTCTCTTACGCATAGTAGACAAATTTATCTATCGTATAATACGCGTTATTTATTAGTTTTATTCATATCCGTGAATTAGTGAAACCCGTATATCGCGTAGATGCACTCATCAAGTATCGTACTTCGTTCCATGTCGGTAGAAAGTTTCAGAAGTTAACGACAAAAATATAAATTCTATTCATAAATACACAACGGCTGTTATTATGCAGGATTCACAGCGGCTATTATTATCGTTATAGGTTGAAAATTCCCGATAAATGGAAGCGCGTTTCAAATCTGCAGCTCGCAATTGCCGTTCTCAAAATGACTTAGGTGGTTTCTAAAATAATCCTTATTGTGGTTGCGTCCTCTTTGCGTCACGCTGTATAAGTAACTTGACCCAGAGAGTATAATATACAGTATAGCCAGCTCCGTTATGTCGATACCGTACAAGAAAAATTCACTGGCGAATAATAGAGAAGATATGCGGTTACAGAAATGTATCAGTTTTTAAATCAACTTGATACCCAATTTAAATTTTTTCAAAGGGTTTCTCTAAATAGTTTACCCTATTACAGAACATACGGCAAGTACTGAATGAGTGAAAATTAACTTGAAAAATTCTCGCAGTGTTGGTTCTAACTTCCACCAACAGGAGCAAAATCTTCGACCACTCGTGTGACATTACTTTTTCTATGAGCAGGATGGAAGGTGATCTGGACAAGCCAACTCTCATTCAGCTCCAGGGACAAAACGTATTCCAATTTTAACTACAACTGTTTCCTTCTTTGGCTAAGTGAGCGTTGTACGGAGAGTAATGATATTCAGTTTGTACGCAATCTTAAATTCTCTTACGGATAACTTCCCCTTCCGATTAAAAAAGAAGACTGATAATTGAAGTCAGCCTATTTCTTTGATTCCAACGGTAATGACAGTTTTGTTCATCTCGCTTCATGGAGAGCTGCCGGCGAGTTATGCCTCCACACCTTATAGCAAACAAACTTTGCTCAGCTACCTGCTGATTCACTCAGGAGTTCGCAACACAAAAACTGTCCTAGTATGATTTGTGAGTATTTATCCGCGGTCAGCTGCACGGCAGCCGTGTTGCTGACGATCACGCACTATTTTCAAGAATATATTTTAACAAAACCCAGGGACATTCAATGAAATGCCTGTTGTCGCTGTTCGTTGTCTTCGCTAAGTTACATGTATCTCATGAGCGGCGTACAGTTATGCCTCCTACAGTTCCAAGCCAGCTCCCTGACTTTGCACAGCAGCAATTACTTCACACAAATGGTGGTAAAACGGCAACAAATCCAAAAGCTGTGAGACTAATTTGTTCCTTATAGTTTTCAACAGAACATTCGTGCTATTGAATGTGGGTGATCAAAAATTATAAATGTGGAGTGCTAAGATACATAAAATCCTGAAATGAGCGTGTCCTGTATTTCTGTTTATTTATGCGAGTTAAAAGTGGCTATTACAATCAGCATTTGGAGGGATACAGCATTTGGAAGAAATCGTTTTTTTAGCTCATTCAAATACTAAAGTGATAGTGGTCAACTTAGGCATTTTTCAGTTTATTTTTTAAACTGCGCCAAACTTTTATTGATATAAGTAAAAGTTTTGCTTTTTGCAAAGTCTAACGATGAATAAAGGCGCAAAGAAAATCGCTTTAATTGAAATCATATTTCTTTAAAAATCATTTCAATTAAAAAGAGAACGTTTCGAACAAATTTTGGTCATTTTCAACTATCTGAAAAAATACATAAGCACCGAGTTTTAACAAGTTCAAAATACAATCATCAGTGAAATATATGACATTAAAAAAAAAGGAGAGAGAGACTGAGACTACACTAATTGCAGAGGGAAGGCAGATTGCGTATTGTTCAGGGTAGGTTTATCTTTTACAATGAACAGGGATTCTCAAAATACACATGCCAAGGTGGAACTGGAAATTGAGTTTCTTAACACATGCAAAATCAACGAAATCATCCCAAAGTTTCTACGGTTCAAACTCTATACGAAATCATTGATGTCATCAAATTTGTACAAGTCCTGGCAATCGAAGCTGCTTGTTAATGAAATTGCTTGCAAGAAGAGATCTTTGAAGAAGTTGACGGTCGAGTTGAAGAGTCTCCAGGATACGCTGAGGAATGATTTCCCTCCTCTGACAGCCCTTCTATTCACCGAGCATCTCAAGAAGAGAGTTACGACCTTCCGCACCACTACAAAGTAAACCCACGAGAAAAAACTGAAAAACCTGGGCATCTTCAACAGTGTCCAGCCATGTGATCCGTCTAAAGTAGTGTTCAATTTCAGTTCTGTGCANTTTCATTTAATCTTCAATCTATTAATCGTGACCAGTTCTTTAAAATGAGATCCGAGCTAAAGAGCCTTGCGTGTCGGTACTAGTACTCTTTTAAAACCGTACAAAATATTTTCGAGTATCTTCAGTAAAACTGACATAGATCATTTAAAGAAACTACCAGCTGATTAGAGCATTATTATCTCTCGGCCAGACAAGGGAAGAGGTGTGGTGCTGGTAGAGAGAAAAATGTATTTACTTAGTATGCTCAACCTAATCTCTGATGATACAAAGTTCAAGGTCATAACGGAACCAATTATTCTAAGCTTCACTCTTCGCGTCGAAGATAAAATAAATAATTTCCTTCGAAAATTCAAGAAATCGGCTATAATTACTGATGAATTGTACAAAACTTTGTTTGTCTCAGGATCCGGTCCAGGCATTTTATACGGCTTGCCAGAAATTCATAAACCTAATTTTAACGTTGATTATCCATTCCGTCCTATATTCGCAGCTTACAAAACCCCCAGCTTCAATCTTGCTAAATTTTTAGTCCCTATTTTGTCAACATTCACGTGTAACATGTATACTGTGCCTAATTCAAAATCTTTTGTAGAGGAAGTGACTTCCTTTAATAATGCCAACGAACTATTTATGGTTTCCTCTTATGCCGAGAGCCTGTTCACTAATATCCCGTTGCATGAAACAATTTAAATTTGCCTAAACTATTTATTTGCTAGTGTTGACTTAGTCATTGGCCTCACCAAGCCTCTGTTCAAAACCCTACTTCAGCTCTCTGTTGTTAATGCATTTTTTACGTTTGGTGACATTTTATCAACAACTTGATGGGTTGGGTATGGGTCTGCCACTGGGGCCCACTTTTGCTAATATTTTTATGTGCTATCAGGAACAAAGATGGCTTGACTCTTGCTCTGTGAATTTTAAGCCGGTATTTTACAGACGATACATAGACGATACTTTCTTACTGTTCAAAACTCCCATGCATTGTAATTTATTTTTGGCGCATCTGAATTCTCAACACCCCAATATTAAGTTTTTCTACGGAAACGGAGAAGCACAATTTTCTCTCATTTTTGGATAGTAAAATTACCCATAGAGATGGCAGTTTTCAAAGTTCTGTTTTTCGCAAGCAAACATTTACTGGTCTAGGAATAAGTTTCTTTAGTTTCTGCCCATTTACATTTAAAATTAACAGTGTCAAAACATTACTCTCTAGGGCCTACAGTGTCTGTTCTTCATTTCAAATCATTCATGGCGAATTTGAGTTTTTGAAGTGGTTTTTTAGTCAAAATGGTTTCCCTTCAGGACTGGTAACTTCATGTGTCAAGAATTTTTCAAATCATAAATTTTATTCCAGCG
>JACJUY010004554.1:59809-70150 GCA_014220935.1 Platorchestia sp. MABIK | reverse complement strand
GTAGTCTGTAGGTAACTGACGTCACAGTAGCGAGAACGCTATTGGTTAACACAGACATTAGAAAAATCCCAAAAACTGGTTCTCTTTTCAGTCGACTATGCTCCCTCCATCTATACTCCCTCCACGACACTGACTGACTCGGTGCGCCGTGCGCCTGCGACGGCGATCGGACAAGGCTTAAATTCCCGCTCATGATGAAAAACGCTGCTCTCTAGCGATTAGAGAGCCCTCGGCAACTCGTCGAAGCCGCATCAACTGCGAGAAGTTGCAAGGTCTGGCCCGGGCTTAAGGCGCCCGGTCATAAATGGGTGTGCAGCTGAAATCCCCTACGGGGTTTTGGTTGTCCTGTGTTTGCGGATTGTGCATGGCTCTGTAGATGATCGTTTCGAAGATCAGTTGGGGCTCTTATAAGATGACAATAGTGTGGGTGGCAATTAAAGCGGTTTTTGTGATGGCTGGTGCTGTGTTTTCCGTAATGGTGAGAGTGACAAACTTTGAACAGTGTTACGATACGAGGCTGGGCCTTTCGGCCTCTCGTTACCGATTGAGGAATCTCAACCTCGAAAGTCAGAGGGGAAACGGAAAAGCAAGGAGAGAAAAATACACAGAAAGAGAGGGGGACAGAAAAGAGAGAAACTAGGAATAGCAGTGTTAGCATAGTGCACCACGAGCTTACCTTAATTTATCAGCATGGATTATAACGACAAAATTTGAAAGATTAAACTTATTTATTTTACCGTTGAACACGCGAGTTAAAAGCACACAAAAATCTAAACGAAATGATCAAAAGGCACGAGTGCAAAAATGAAAAGTACACATGACATTGACATAAAGATTCAATGCGACATGGTATTCAAAGAATATGAGTGGAATGCTCACCGAGAATCAAGATTATCAATTTCTAAGCGTGAGCATATAATTAACGGTTGCACAAAATTTAAGGTAAATTCTAAATAACATGAGATCACGAAATAATTAGGACACCACACGACAGAGTAACATCCTTGCCCACCACAATGTGCCAGGAAACTTTAGAGCCCTTCGCTTCACGCGCCGCTCGAACTCTCGCTCTATAACCGCATCACACAGCTCGGCTGAGTGTGCTCCACCACAAGATGAACCAAAAACCACTTTACACAATTTGCGCGCCATGTAAAAGCACTTTCCAATGTGCTGATTCGTACCTAACTCACACTTATATCACTGTTTCAATTTCTCAACACCAAAAAAAAAACACTCGAACTCCTCTGCAATGTGTCGCTTCTGTCGATTCACTTCCGGCTCCATTGTGCTGCTGATGGTGCTCAGCTACGGGCCCAGTGCACCTCCGCGGCATGGAGATGCCTCTTCGTATTCCCGGCGTTGATAACAGAAGCCTGGCTATCTTCCGATGTTCAATGACTCGTTGGCAATCGCGCTTTGTTGGTGTCAGAGATATCGACCTCGTTCTTCTGCGATTGTGCTGCTGTGTTTGATGCTGAATTGCGCAAGGGACTGCATATTGCCTCCCTCGCTGCTCGTAGAATCAATCTCTTGTAGATATCATCAGCGTCCACTTGTGCAGAGGGGTTCGGTGAATCTTGACTCTCTTGAAGGGGTTTTTCTTGTATTGTTGTTTTGCCGGGGGTGTACCGGCGAACCTGCCGGCCCCCCCAGCCTCGCACTCCAAATTCGTGCACCTCTCCTGTTATGTCGCCGAGAGAAAAATCCTCCCAATTCCTCTTGTCTACCGCTTTTATGCGTTCCACTTCGTTCCTTCTAGAACATTCTCGAATCTTCATGATTATGAAGACATCATTTTGAACCTGATTGGTGGAATTCTCCCTTGTCCTGGCGTCTCGAATTTTCATTGGTGCGCATCGTGCACCGCGTCGAAACCCACGCTTGTTCCAGGTCCATGAATGGCTGAGACGGAGCCCTCACTTAGGGTAACGCCCTCTTGTAGATTTTCGAACACTTTCTCACGCTTTGAGGCTGCTTCGACGTGTGTGTAGATGTGTTTTGTGTGCGTTGTGTGTGTGTTGTGTCGCCGTGTGTTTGTGTGCTTGTGTGGGTCTGAGAGATGTCTGAGCCAGCACCGCACAGTGACAGAGATAAATGGCAGCCTCGACGAACCCGATACGACAAATTTTCTCCCCTCTCAAGCCGTTCAACGGTCAAGACACTTGATCTACCAAACATTCCAATGTCTATCGCAGCTTTCCGTGTTTTACCTAACTTGGCCTAGCAACACATTGCATAATTGTAAGATATAAGATATTTCACTACTCGCAGCTTTCCGTGTTTTACCTAACTTGGCCTAGCAACACATTGCATAATTGTAAGATATAAGATATTTCACTGCAACAGCGGTTACATAATGTGCTTTTGCTGAAATGATTGAATTTTTTACTTTTGAACTGTGAGATCTACGGCGCGATATAGTACGATTTCTCCTTTCGGTTTCTCCTTTCGTACGGGCAATAACCTGACTAAGCCATCTAATTCGTCTATAAGAGAACACTGTTTGGACAACGACCATTTCTTTAAAAATACGAATTTTAAAATTTTGGACTCGACCCCAAATTTATCCGATCTCCGTATTTTAGATTCGATGTACATTTTAAAAAACCGTCCGTCCATAAATGAATGTGACACGGCGGTCAAACTTTCTATTGTTTGTTTGGATGTTTTATAGATTTTTTTCACTATTATATTTTTTTTTGCCTTTTTTGATGTCAATATTTTATTAGTTGGTTTATTCAGAAAATTAGAGTTTAGAAATAGTTTTTAATACTTTGACTCATTGCTTTTCAGAACACTGAGGATGGATTTTTTATGATCGGAAACGTTTGTTTTTTATCATGATTTTCTTAGCTACGTTGGTTTTCCTTTTTATCCTAAAAGTGAGATTTCCTAGAAGTCGTCCAATTTCATCTATAGTACGAATTACTGAAGCGCTAGCAAATCAATGCAAATACTTCTACTACTACTCCTACTACTACTACATTACCTTCTGTATCACCTGCTCTGTTACATTACTCTACCGCCTCATCCACAAGTAATCAACATATTCAACAACCGCATCACACACCCTACCAAGAGTCTATCCACGAGGCTTCATCACCTCTCCAGCCTCCCTGCACCTCACTGTAGCCTGACCAGCAGGATAGGAACTGGCATGGTTACTTTTGATTTCTCTGCATTGTAAAAAAATTGTGCACAAATAAAAAGGAAACATTTTCGTATTTTTATCTTAATTCCTATTAGAGGCCGCCTCAGTAGCTCAATCATCTAACGCACCACTCAAAGAATACGACCGCGAACGCATACGTTCGAGTCCCGATGCTGCTGCGGTGTGCTGAGAGAAAATACCTCAGTCAGGGGAATGTGAAGTAGGTTACCTGCAAGGTTACAGAGGTCTACGTTTGAGAGAGGCTTCCCGATTATTAATTTTCAATCAGCCTTCATGCATGAGTGTGAAAACTGGGAAATTTCGCAAGAAAAATCTTTCCACGAGAAGGTGTATTTCCAATTTTGGCATTAATGTAGCCACTGACCTCTGATACACTCCAAATGCTGGGGTAAAAAGCATTACAGCGTATAAAAAGATCTTAATTCTTGAGAATAGTTAGAAAACATTTTGAGTCACACCTTTTTTCTTACCTTAGACATACAGCCAGCCCTTCTCTTGGAGTGATTTCTTCTCTGTATGACGTGTTTTCTTTTCTCAGGTCCTCTTCAATTTTAGATAGAATTTTTTCAAATGTTCCAATGTTCATTCGAAAATGATTGAAAAATTTCGTCTCGTCAATAAGATAAGGATATAACGTGTGGAACTCTCCTTCACTCTTTCTATCTTTTAGCATAGGATGAATCCACAATCTCTTCCTTTTTTGCTTTTTTCTTCTTCTTCTTCATCATCAAGTGCAATTGCAATCACTGCCAAATCGGATGGAGAAAAGTCACACATGCTTCGCCACTGATGATACGGAAGGGACTGACGCGAGAACGATCCGTGACCAAACCGAACATGTGAATGCCCAGGGCAGGGAACGAACCGTGACTGGATCGAGAACGGAACGTGACCGGACCTATGGTGTGAATCAGCCCTAAGTGCAACTGTCAACAAGTAGTGGGCTCTTGTCTACAAGACGTACGATATTTAGCTAGCTTGATGTTCCACGAGAGTCCCGACAGCTCCCTAGCGTCGAAATTTTTGTTAGTATTTGATAACCAGGGAAATTTCGAGCCGGAACTGACATGTCCCTGTAGTACACCAAGGGTTCAACTTGTATCTGTTGGATGTGATGAGCAAGAAAATCGTTTTTCCTGTCAGCAAGGAAAACATAAAATTTCCGCCAGTGTTGCTGGAAGGACGAGCTGTCGTAAAATGCGCTAAGTATCCAGCAACGTGGCTTAGATTGCCATGATAAAATACAGGCGTTTCGGATTACAAAAATCCATCTTTAGTGTTTTGAAATACAATAAATCGGTATATTAAAACATTGTAACTATAATTCTTTTGAATAAACCGGAAATAAGATATTGAGATAGAAAAGACATGATAAAACAAAAAACTAAACAAAATTTAATCAAACAATGGAAAGTTTCGCCTTCGTATCACATTCATTTATTGACGGACGGTTTTTTAAAATGGATATCGATTCTAAAATGCGGAGATCAGACAAATTTGATGTTGCATTTAAAATTTTAGAGTTTGTGTTTGTAAAAACATGATCTTTCTTCATACAGTGTTCATTATAGATGAGTTGGATGGTTTGGTCAGGTTACAGCCGGTGCAAAAGAAGACTCCCTTGTGTTGTGCACACCTCAAAAACAATTGGAGCCCAGTGCTACCAACGCAAGAGCACTCGCAGCAGTCACACGTCCATACATTGATAAACCACTGAGGTACGCAATATCACATCCGGAGTATCCCTTCGCTTAAAATGTGATCCGATTTTCCTATCATTTGTAAAGTTTGCACAATGATTTATTTGTAGAAAAAAACTCTTAACTGTTGATGCTACTTCCATTTTCGTTTTCTCTGTACGCGATCCCATAAAAGGTAGCTGCAAATACAAACTTAATCGGCGAAGTGAGAATTCTCGGCTGTGCAGTGAATTTTGCACTCGAAAATTTTCGTAACTCACTAGTAAAATTATTCTTTGGGTAATAATACGAACAGAAATAATTTTTCAAATAATTCGTTTCTAAATGGAACAACTTGTAGGATGATGAAATTTCAAAAGCTCCGTGAATTAAGGTTCCCAAACCGGAAATTTTGTATTTTGAAGAAGTGTTACTAAAAAAGTTCGTGCCAATCCCGTGAAAGTTGCTTTTCGAAACACTGAAGTCGTGAATTTGTTACCAGATCTTGTAACTTTTACATCTAAAAATGACAATGCATTGTTCACTTCTAGCTCAAATGTAAATTTGATATTCCTGTGGTGCCCGGAAAATTCCAGAATAATTAATACTAATCTTGAGTTAAAATATTAAAGTAAATTTTGTACCTTTTAAAAATCTTTTTTATTAAAAACACAAAATACCAAATAAAGCCCAACCGTCGTACAAGACCAGTTCCGCATTGTGGCAACATTCGCGCTCCTCAAGCATTGTTCGTGGCCAGGGCTGCCACACCTTGGGAATTTTCCCCAGATCTTGGGAATTTGGTCATGGCCTGGGGATTTAGGGAATTCGAAACGAAAACGGGAAGGATTTAGGGAATTTGAGGTGTTTCACAATATATTGTTTACAAAAACTAAAATTGCTTTAATAATATATGCTTCTAACAAATTAACAACTAAAATAAATAAAATAAAATCTAGAAATTAATCAAAATATCAGTACAAGAGGCCTGAGTCAGCTTCTTGAACGCATCATGGTTGAATAAAACAAGTTTTTACGAGATCCGAACGAAGAGCGCAGTTGAGCAATTACAGCGCCTGATGCAGCGCCTGGCTCAGTCACTCGTTATTACTGCTGAGGGGCTAAATGTCTTTTATAGTGTACGCCTGTGGTACTAGCGCTACCGGTAGCGCTCTTTTGTCCTTATTGCTTTATCTGCTTGTAGTTAAACACCATAGAATCACTCAAAAAATGTGGTACAGTTAAATATTCAGAGATGATTGGTTGAATGATTTCGAATTCAAAGATTGGCTACAGAAAGGTAAAGATGGAAACCGTGCCAGTTGTTAGTGCTGCAATATTGTGTTCAAAAGTGTGAACAAGTCTGTCCTACTGAAACAGTAGGAATCCGAAAAACATAAAAAAGTTTTGGGTTTACTAAGTCGAAAGTTGACAACGCACAATATTTTAAGCCTGAAACGCGTAATGATGACCAAGTGGCACTTTCCTCGCTTGTTGATGAAGTTCATATAAATAAGATAGACAGCGTGTGGAGGTTTTCGCCTAATTGTAGCGGACCAATCAGTAAGGGAATGCCCAATTCCTGAGTATTGGAAATCATTAGGGGAAATGAAAGATGGCTTGGGTTACCCTAATTTGGCATCCGATCATATTTTTAATGACTTCTCTCGCTTGCGCTTTCGTCTTCATTTGTTTGAAAGTATTTTCTCTGCTTAACTGCATAAAAAATAAAACTAACAATTCCTTTAAACCAGAAACTGCCAAACACCTCCTTCTTCCTGAGCAATGATTGGCAAGAAATAATGCAAAGGATGCCAAGTGGATGCCTCAACAAAGCTTAATCACTGACCTAAGAATTAAGGGGAGCTGTCTATCAAAGAGACCAAGATTGACTGAAGAGAGTGAAAAAATAAGGATCTCTTGACTTTCGTGCTGGCATTGATGATAAAAATTGAGAATAAACCTGAATATGTATTTAAGATGAACATAAATCTCATATTTATCACTTTTGGGAATACCTGGGGAATTTTATTCCGATCTAGGGAAATTTCATGGGCCAGTTTGGGGATTTTGGAAAAAGTTGACTGGCAGCCCTGTTCGTGGCTCAGCGGCAGGGCTGCCCCACCTTGGGAATTTTCCCCAGATCTTGGGAATTCGGACATTGTCAAAGGATTTGGGGAATTCGAAACGAAAAGACTAAGAATTTATGGAATTTAGGGTGTTTATACAATATACTGTATGTAAAATCTAAAATTGCTCAAATTAATATTTGCTTCTAGCATAAAGGTTGAGTACCAATTGATATTACTACAATTCGATCTAGAAATTAATCAAATTATCTGTACAAGGGGCCTAAGCCAGCTTTGCGAATGCACCATGGTAGAATAATACACGTTTGTACGGGATCCGAATGAAGCGCGCAGTGGTGCAATTAAAGCGCCTCATGACGCACGTGGCTCAGTCACTCATTTATTACAGCTGAGGTGCTAACTGTGATACTAGCGCTACCGGTAGCAGTGTTGCTTTGTCCTTATTGCATTATCAGCTTGTAGTTAAACACCATGGAACCACCTAAAAAGTAGTACAGTCAAACATTTTCCGAATTCAAAGACTGGCTACAGGAAGATAAAGATGGAAACCGTGTCGGTTGTAAATGTTGCAATTTCATGTTCGAAAGTGCGAACAAGTCTACCCTACAGAGCACAAGGAATCCGAAAAGCATAAGAAAACAAATGAACTTACCAAATCGAAAGTTGACAGCGCACAATTTTTCAAACAGAAAGCGCCTAACGATGGTGACCAAGTGGCACATCCCCTCGCTTATTGATGGAGCTCAGCTAAATAAGATAGACGACGAGTGGAGAAGTTTTCACCTAATTGCAGCTGACCTATCGGTAAGGAATGCACAATTCTCCGGTATTGGATACCATTAGGTGAATTGAAAGATGGCTTGGGCGACCCTAAATTTGGTATCCTTTCAAATTTTATGACTTGTCTCACTTGCTTACGCTTTCGTCTGCATCTGTTGAAAAAATATTTCCTCAACTTAACTGTATTAAAAATAAAATTAACAATTCCTTAAAATCAGAAACTGCCAAAGACCGCTTTCTTACCAAGCAATGATTAGCAAGAAATAATGCAAAGTGTGCAACGTGGGATCCAGTAAAAAGTGTAGAAACGGACCAAAAACTAATTTTGCAATCATATTACGGTTCTCACAACCACCGTCACTAAACTGGCGCCGGCATCAGGTAATCACTGATATCAGGATGAGGAATGAACTGCCACTCGGCAGTGAACTCCAAAGAACAAATTAGGGAACTAATATAACGAGAAATACAATATATTGAGGCTATTTTCGAAAGAGGACCGTAGAGTCCACTTGGGCGTTAAAGGGTTAAGTGGAGCCGCATATCACAGATACCAACACCGATTAAAACTATTGAAAGAATCAAAGTCTCTTGGCTTTCATGCTGACATTAATGACGAAAATGAAGGATAAACCTAAAAATGTATTGAAGATAAGCATAAATTTCATATTTATTACTTTTAATAATATCTGGGGAATATTTTTCCGATCTGGGGAAATTTCAGGGCTCAGTCTGGGGATTTTGGAAAAAGTTGAGTGGCAGCCACGGTGGCAGCCCTGTCACAGATCATATACCAGAAGATACCCAACTTATCACTAAGTGAATTTTAGCTCGGTTAACAATGACGTGGATGCGAATTGGCCAATGACGGAGCCAAGAAATTGTCACGTGATCAAAAATCGTCACGTGACTTTGTTTACATCTGGTTAGTGCGGCTGTGACTGTTCCGATGTAGATGCAGAAGTTAAAATGGCTTCTTGCTTACGCTTAAAGTACTCGATGTTTGATTAAATTCAACTGTGTTACAATGTAACGTTAAAGATGGATAATGGTTTCGAAATGCAGAAAAGTTCTTGTGTGTGTGTGTGCAGAGACTCTTTGTCGTTCAGACTATAAATCCATGTTGTCTCCCGTCAGAAATATCAGAAAGATTTTGAAATCTTAGTAGTTCCTTGAAGAGCCCTGCAAGACCAAGATAATGTAAAACTTATAGTTTCATTATTTTTCCCAATTAACTTACTGAATCAAAGCTTCATAAATTAATAATGAGTCTCTTATAACCCATTGTTTGCAGAAAAGAATAGCTTTTTAATTGACTCATACTAGCATGGAGCAGATGAAGGAAAATATTTAAAGATGCTTCAAATTTTATTATCAAAATGTAATATTTGTAGCCGATACTGAAAAATGAAAACATTAGATAATCCAAAAATTTAATTGACACTAAGATTAGTATATCATATTTTTTTTGTGCGAAATTTAATTTGTGCAAAGGCCATTCTAAAAGGAATTATTTTTAAGTAAAATAAAAAATAAATGCTAAAAAAATTGAAATGTCACAAATTGGCTGCATTCCTATTTGTTTTATATTTGCATTAACTGTTTGTTTCATATTAAATTAACAATCAAACTACCTCATTAGTATTATTTTGAATAAGTGACTGTTACACACTTTGAATGTATATAAATTGTCTTTTACCTAAGTTTTTTCAGTTTACTGGTATATAAATAATTTTTGAATTTCCGCATATAATGTGTTCAGCTCAGTAAAAGTAATATGGCTAATTATAAGATTTTGAAAAATAATGTATGCCTAGCTATTACGCAGAGTAATCATTATGCTATCATGATTTCTCTGAATAACCCTGCATGATCCGTTTAAAAAATTGTTTTGCATTAAACTTCTGTTATTTTTCTATTGCTCATTGCTTGTATTATAATTTAAAAAACAATCATACAGGCTTCTGCACTTATGTAGCTTTATAGAGAAATAATAGTGTACCTACTCTGACTTTACTTAGCAGTAAAATGAATGATTCAGGTTTGAGTGTGTCAATCTCTTTTCTTAAATCTGGTCACTTTCAAGAATGGCTTTTAATGAAAAGTGATCAAACAAAGTTGTTCACAATAGGTGGCCATTCAGAGTTGGCCACAAATGGTGACCATACAAAGTTTACATAGGATTTGCCTTAGATAATTCAAGGTGAAAAAACATAATCAAGAGGTCTTTCTGACAAATTTCGTTCAGGATAAATGGAATTTCCATTATTATGAACTTTACTCTCAAATTAAAATTTGACTTGAATTGAATGAATAGAAAGCCAGTTAAAATGAATAAAGATTGTTGAGATAAAGAGTGTTCGCACTGAAATTAGTAAATTTACATATTGAAAAAGTGAAGTGCATTGTAAAATCAGATCACGTTAAAATTGAAAATCACATCAATTTATTATAAACCACTTTATATAATTGAGAAATGTCACTTTTAAAAAAGGTTGTGTAGGCAGTGATGGGTAGTATTTAATTCATTTATATCCAGAATAGTGATGTACCGATGTATCGGTATCGGTATCGGTATCGGCAAGTATCGGTCATTTTCCTGGTATCGGTATCGGTA
>JACJUY010004554.1:25353-45761 GCA_014220935.1 Platorchestia sp. MABIK | reverse complement strand
GAGAAAGTGCATAAGAGGAGAGAGACGAGAAAGTGCATAAGAGGAGAGAGACGAGAAAGTGCATAAGAGGAGAGAGACGAGAAAGTGCATAAGAGGAGAGAGACGAGAAAGTACATAAGAGGAGAGAGACGAGAAAGTACATAAGAGGAGAGAGACGAGGTAGTGCATAATAGGAAAGACACGAAGTGCATAAGAGAGACAAAGAATTGCATAAGAGGAAAGACAAAGAATTGCATAAGAGGAGAGACAAAGAATTGCACAAGAGGAGAGACAATGAAGTGCACAAGAGGAGAGACAAAGAAGTGCATAAGAGGAGAGACAAAGAATTGCATAAGAGGAGAGACAAAGAATTGCACAAGAGGAGAGACAAAGAATTGCACAAGAGGAGAGACAAAGAAGTGCATAAGAGGAGAAACAAAGAAGTGCATAAAAGGAGAGGCGAAGAAGTGCATAAAAGGAGAGGCGAAGAAGTACATAAAAGGAGAGACGAAGAAGCGCAAAGAAGAGAGACGGGGAAGTGCACTGGAGCAAGTCTGCCAAACGCACCTGCACTTTCTTCTCATGCGTGAGGTAGTAGAGCACAACTGTCCTGGTGAGGCCACTCGGCCCCAGCTTCTCCTCCCTATGCATGTGCTCGGCGAGGTATTCGCGCTGCTTCGCGTAGTCTGCCAGCCCCCAGTACTCGGCAAAGATGGTCTGACGGTCGCTCTCAGAGAGCTTTGCGCTGCACCGCAGCACACACCTGAAGCGGGCAAAAGTTTTCCAGTGAAACAAGCGTGAAAGTTATGATTTATGTCACAAAAAGTCGTGAAATTTACCAGCTTTACATTTGAAATGATGTACAAAAGGAGTTGTGCGGAAGGTATTTGTAACGTACAAGTTAATACAGACACTAACCATCACAAAAATAGAATAATTCTAACAACTAAAACTTTCAAATTCAGCTGTAAGTGTAGTTAGCGTCAATAAAGATTCCCCTACCTTAAAAAAGGCAATGACAATATTTAGGAGCAAAACATGAAGACATTAGTTGGTGTGATGGACCTACTCGGCACAGCTCCAAGGAGTTGGCTCGCGTTGCTAGACAGGCTGATATGAGCTAATAAGGACTAAGTTTCACTTGCTATTTATCTGTGCGCAGGAGACCAAGGCTTTGTCAAGGATGAAATCCTCATTTTATCTAATACACAAACAATAAATTATGGGTCAAGGTAGTCTGAAATACTTCATCGTAAAAAATCTCCGAATCGCCTCAACTAAGCTCAAGCTAATGAAAACAAAAAGAGGTATACCTGACGAAAGAAGCAGGACAGAGCTAAAAGTGACAAGCAAACCCCATCCTAGTAAACGTATACTTTCCCTAGAACAAAGCCTATTGGAAAGTAAAAACCATCAACGACTTTTATCCTCAGGGAGACTAAATAAGGATAAGGTGATTGTAAGGGAAGACACATCCCATAGGGGCATTAATCAGATACACATTTTTTGCATGTCCCAGAGAGACGCTAGAAAATTTTATTCTATCTGACGATATCCGTAAGTCCCTCACACATCCTTTGATGTCACCATCAAAGGACTCGCAATTTGCAGGCTTGATTGGCTTAGAAACAATTCTAAACCTAGAGAAGAAATGAAGTCGTGGAGAATAACAAACACCAATGCACAAACATTAATCAGTTCAGAATGAAAAACTCGTTCATCAAGTACATGCAGAGCCCTCAAAAAACCAAAGAACTCATTTACAGTCTCGTTGCTTTTTTAATTCGGTGCAAGTACATGAGGCAGGAGCAACATACACTAGATCATAGGCGACTTTCAACCACTTTTTACTCATGTCACAGCATATTAGAACAACTTGTCAGCCCACACGATCACCCAGCACATTACTTTGAGCAGTCCTGCGGCGCGACCCTCTTGGCCTCGACCATTTTGCCACGAGTGTTGATGTAGCTCTGGCCGGTATTTTTCAGCTCTCGCCGGGTCGTCCTGTTCAAAGTGGCCGCCACGGCATTCAGGCTCTCGCGTGTCACGTCATCACTCAACTCCTGCGGGCAACACGTCATCTAAAACGTTACTTTCATGGCATCATAAGGTGACGCGAAAAAATTCAGGTACTAGATTAGAATCTATTAGATGTGAGTTTAAGCCTTCCTAACAGCTATAAAAAAACGTACCGAAGAGAGAAAGACGGAAAGCACCATTTATTATGGAGATAAGGGAACGCGGAATCATGCAGAAAGGGCATAGAAACAGAAAGTTGAGAACGAAGTTCATGAAACAAGATAAAAGTTGAATATAAAAGTAGTAGGGGCTGAAAAACAGGACAGCAGTGAACCAAAAAAAAGTCCTAAACATAACAAAAGCACTTTATTTCAACAAAAAGAAACCCTACCTGGCTTTCAGCTCGGGCCCTCACATTTTCCCCTGGGAGTGCTAATTCCCATAGATACAATAGTTGTACCCCTCCGAGGGGGTGAGATTCAAAAACGCCATGTAACTATTATAAAGTTAAGAGGGGTTAGATCTAAAACGCATTTCAAATTAAGTGGCTCAAGGTCGTAGAAGCACCAAAAAATCTCACAGGCAGTTTATCGGTATCGTCTTCATCTGAATTGGGCTCAGCTGCGCGGTCATCACGGCCTGAAGTGGCAGAGAGCAGATGCTGCGGCTCCTCTTCAGCGCTGGCAGTCATCCAGAGAGAAGTGGTCAGGAAGGACTGCAGCAGCGATGACGCCTCAGGGTTGCTCAGTATCATGGCTGCTTGAGCCACTGCCGCTATCACGCTGCTTGTGCCAGCGTCTGTGGTTGTAGTTATCCATAGAGCATATTCTTTAAGTATTAGCTCAAGTGTTTTGCAAATAAATTTTGAGAACCGTTTGACTAGGTTGAACTTGATTGAATCTCACACTTAGAACCATAAATGTATTTTAAATTGAGTAGAAATATTTAAGACAAAAGAAAAGCTACTTTTACACATAAGAATATTAAAATGAGTTCACCTCAATTTTAGAAAGAATGTAGGCTGACAGAAAAATAAGAGAAATCGCACTAATGGAATTTTAAATTTTCAAATCATAGAATTGAAACAAAAGGGATATTTATGTTGTTAGTCAGTCATTTTCCGATTTACTTTATTTACTTCTTATATGTTGCTGACTGTCCATAGAGGGGGTTAGGTTGAATATAACTATCATTTTGACTTTAATTTGAACAATCAACGGTACATAAAATTTAAGGATATAGAACTATAAAGTGTTGAACGATAACAAGCACGCATCAAAAAATTCTAGGGATGAAATGTTCTGTACAATAAGCTACAACTTCAAACAGATCTAAAATTGTCACTTTTGGCTCACGCTGAAACTTTGTTCAATTTCAATTACAAAAATTGAAAATACTTTTCCATCTCTGAGGAAAGTGTTCTATAACGGCATTTTGTGAGCAAAATTTTAATTTTGACTTATCGGTACACTAACTTAATGGAAGGAAATCCTTAGTCGAGAGAGATAAAAAAATTAAATTTGCACATAACTAATGTGGCATGAAATGGATTAGGACAGAAGCAAATTACATTTAAATAGGTATCGTGATATAAAATTTGGCTATTGAGAACACTACGTTTTTCTAAATAGCCAACTACTACTACGTCACTGAAATACATTTAATTACTTTTAAAAATGCAACATAGAAACAGAAACCGAAAGTTAAGTTATCCCAGAAGTACCGTCAGTACCGACAGGGATATTTGATGACTGACAAACTTTCAAACTAAAAACTGAACTTATGGAAATATTTTCTCAGTATGAATTCAAGCAGTCACTATTGATGAATAGGTTACTGAGATCTGAGTTAAATTTTCTCCCAAAAACAGTGCTATAATATGAAAAAACACAGTTATCTGTCAGTAGAATTGGGGGAATTATACAGATTTACATAAATCATGGCACACAAAAAAGTCAAAGAAAAAAATCAGAGGCTCTGACGTTGAAAAGTTAACCCTGGTAATACTCTGCATTCTGCTTTATCGCTCAATCCTCTCTAAAGCTTTGGCCTGCCACTGCATCTCATTGCATCGCCTCACAATACTGTGTCCCTGCTTCCTATCCTCAGCATCTCTTAGGACGTTATTTTGACTATTCTCAGTCCAAAGCTCTATATCCAGTACATTTGAAGCGCCCTACTACTTGTCAAATTCACCAGTCCTGTCAAGATTCCTGTATTGACAACCCATTCTTGCTTAAAAATTCGAGCTACTCCATCCTCCAACTTGAATAAGTGGCAACTTGGGATCTGCCACACGAAAGTTGTTAAAAACAGTCGCACAGTTCACATCCAGCACCCATGCAAATTATTTTGAGGGCCTCTTCCACCAGCCAATGAAGTTAGCCTGCACAATAACTTCGCATATATACATATATCAGGTCGTACCATAAGTTCTATTCGTTTTTTACTAGTATAAATAGTTACTAGTTTTTTACTAGTATAATAGTAAAACATACCATGTAACATTTTTTTATTCAACTTCATATTCTCCATCGTTAGTAACAATTTTTGGCCACCTACTAACCAATTTTGTGGTGCCTCATTCATTGAAATATTCAGTTTTTGAAAAAAAAAAGACCGGCAATTCATTATCAGTGTTGTTTTTGTATTTCAAAGTGTTCCTTTTAAAAGATTGTCTAGACTCCTAAAGAGATGAAAGTCTGAAGGAGCAATATCTGAAGAATAGGGCGGATGCATCAATGTTTACCATTTCAGCGTTTCAATCGTGTCCAGAGTCATTCGTGCTGAATGCGGACGCGCATAGTCGCGCTGAAGAACGACGCCCCTTCGATTGACCAAAGCTGGGCACTTTTTTAAAGCGGTATTTAGTCTTATCAAATGCTGACAGTACAGTTCTGCAGTGATTGTTAGGTTGATTTCTAGAAACTCGTGGTGAATTCTTCCTCTCATATTCCACCAAGCGCACAACAAATTTTTTTGGATGAAGTCCAAAACTGTACGAAAAGACCGCAATAGAGTGATCGTCTTGCAGGATAGATCACAACTTTATACCTGCCTCTGCAATACAAGTTCTAACTTGTGAAAACATAAAAGCGACTGGACTTATGGATACGACCTGATATCATACCCACAGTTCACCATGCACAGCTAAGCAACAATCAAACAAGATATGATGTTACTTTAAGTATCCCTAACCGCAACTAAGGCGTTCCAAAGAGAGAAAGGAGGAAGGCATTATTTAATATGGACTTAAGGGAACGTGGAATCTATGCACAAGATGTATAGAAATAGTAAGTTGAGAACGAAGTTCATGAAACAAAGTAAAAGTTGAAGAAGGAAGTAGTAGGTGCTGAAAAACAAGACAACAGTGAATCAAAAATAAATGACCCTTAAAAAAACATATTTCAACAAAAAGAAGGCCTACCTAACCTAAAGTATAGAACCTCGCCTATTTTCCCTAGCAGCGCTAATTCCCATAAAACAATAGTTGTATTCCCTGAGGGACACACAAACAAGGACTGCAGTTAAACTCACCACTAATAGCACCTGACGCCGAAGTATTTTGGTCAATTTCCGCGGCAGATGCTACATTGACTTCTTCATCACTGCTGCTACTGCTGTCGCTGCTGTGGCTTTCCTCCTCGTCATCATTGTTGCTGGCACACACGCCGTCTTCACTGCTGTTGTCACCATTTTGACGCGATATACTCACCACCTGAACGCTGTCATCCAGCCTTGATAAGCACCTGTTGGTTGACCTACTCGAAGAATGAATGATATTTTTCAAAGAGGGAGTTATAAGGTTCGCCACAGACTGGCGTAAAGCCTTGTTTTCTTCTGCTGAACTCTTTTTTGGCTCGTCAAATAAACTTGTTCTTGAGAGATACGACAAGGATTTATTGGATGGATCGTAACTCATGCTGTTACTGTTCAGCTGGATGCTCGCTGGGGTGAATAAGGATTTCCTCAAGTCCCTTACAGAGCACCTCAGAATTGTGTCAGGTGAGCCACGAGAAAAAGAATTGTTGATGGTTGGCAGATGTTGGTCTCTGCTTTCCATATCGAATATAGAAGACTCGGACTGCGGTAGCGAAGGAGAAGCGGCGCGAGATGCCGAGGCGGTGGGTGCGCTGCTGCAGACATAGTCGCAGCAGTGGCGGCGACCGGGGCCCTCAAAATATTCCTCAGCAGAACGTCCTGTGATGCGACGTCTCTTCACTGAAGACGCCTTCACGTACGTTAGAGAGAGGCTCGGCGTCGCATCTGTCATGAAAAAAATGTTTACATTAACTTTGACCAGGGAACTTTAAACAAATAAAGCGGTTTCCCAAACTTGAATTTATATTCTTGAAATTGCTTCTGTTCAATTCGGTTTAAATATCCGGGTGATTGAATGCCTAATTGAAGGAAGCAGAGTTGTTATTGACCAGGAGGTTTTACACACTTCAATAAATGACAGTGTTTTACAGAATGTTTTGAAACAGCTCCTATTTTTTTTACCAGAATAAAGCGATTGAAGGAATGCAAGTGGAGATTAGATATTTAGTTTGAGCTTTGTGTTCTAAAAAGAGCATCGAGGAAAGCCACTTTGAGTATGGAGTTGAGAAAACGGGTATCTAAATACAAGATGTGTTCCGACACACGATCCTCTGCGTATATATTAAGCAAGTTAAGAAGGAAGTTCATGAAACAAGATCAAAGTTGCAGAAGTAAGTAGTCATTACTGAACAACAGGACAGCAGTGAACCGAAAAACAATTGGTCAGTAACAAAAGGAAAACTTATTCTGCAGTAAAAAAGGAAGGCCTACAGAACCTTTAACTCGAAATGTTGCATTTCTTCCTTGGGCTCTCATAGATGCGATAGAAGTATACCTTTAAGGGAATGTCAAGAGAGAAGGTGTGTCACAAGAGTGATAACTGTAGGCAGTTTTAGAGTGGTAGTCCCAAGCTTGAGCAGTTCATCAGACACAGCCAACATTCTAGAATTTCTCATAGACCCAGTTGCGTATTAGCATTTCCATTCAAATCACTAATTAAACATCATGTAAGATTCAATCATCAATTTGAAAACACTTATTTTTCAACCCACCCCAAAGCACAAATTGCAAACAAGACAAGAATTTTAGAGGTCTTTTTCACCTCAATTCACAAACATGCTCTCAACCACAACATTAGTACTGTCTAATTGACAATCGCCTCTGCCTACAGAGGAAGTTTTTTAGGAGGAATTTTTTCCATTCCAGCATAGAAGTTGAAACAGAACTTCAAATTTCAAAGCCCATGCAATTATAAGTTTTTTTTCAACATTGATTCTCCTTTTTATCAAAAGAAAAAGATTTACAGAAAATTGATTTATTATAATAATGAATTAGAACTTAGTTTGAACTCAGGCCTAACCTTAACATCGTATTTAAGAACATTCTCGCATTTTCAAAATGCTGTCTTTTGAGTTGGAATATACTTCAAATACAGGTAAAAGATTTACCAAAAATTAACATTCTTCTCCTGTACCACAACATGTCCATTACAAACAACACTTTACACAATTTGAATGCTCTCAACTCTTATCTAAAATCATACATACTTTAGTTTGAACATCCATACACTACACAGACAAAAATCTGTGTGAAGTGTTAGCAGTGTTAATGTACCAATAGTGATGCCCGACTGGAGGAGCTGGGGCTGACTGAGAGCTGTCCTGACAGCCTCTGAACATTCGAGGGGTGGCTCCTTCCTTTTTCTTTGCGTGCTGCGGTAGCTGCCCACAAGGCAACAATCAATTATACACTGCACTTTTCCAAATTTTCAACCTTTCGCAACTGTTCCAGTTCAACACGTGTTAAAATATGAAGATAATCGCTTATGTTTACTCAGAAAACACTCAACTGTTAAAATTCTAAATCAGTATCTATAAACGCAACGTTTCGATGTTACTAACATCATCATCAGGCTGCAAAATACAAAAGAAACACTTAGTCACATTGGTAAAAAAACTATGTCAATACAAAACTTAAACTACATCAGACTGGATAAAAATATAGGTAATCACATTGCGAGTAGACTAGATAGGATTTTGTACAAGATTGAAACGACAGCTGACTAGTCATTATTGCACGGTAGATATTCACATGTTATCGGCCCTATCTAGTCTTCTCGCAATGTGATTACCTATATTTTTATCCAGTCTGATGTGGTTTAAGTTTTGTATTGACATAGTTTTTTTACCAATGTGACTAAGTGTTTCTTTTGTATTTTGCAGCCTGATGATGATGTTAGTAACATTGAAACGTTGCGTTTATAGATACTGATTTAGAATTTTAACAGTTGAGTGTTCTCTGAGTAAAGATGATAAGCGATTATCTTCGTATACACTGCACTATTGAATTTATGCTTTAGAAACCCTTGTGCTTGCTAATTATACCAAAACTTATTCATTGCTGGGTGTGTACTCTACAGATTAGGTTATGAGTTAGTTCAAGTTTCTCGAACCACACTAAAGGTGCTCCAAAGAGAGGAATGATGAAGACACAGCACACGGTGGGTTCCCAATACAATATCAAGATCCTCTGCACACAGAAATAGCAAATTAGGAAGAAGTTCCTGAACCAAGGGAAGACAAAAAAATTAAGTTATGGCTACCAGCACCTAACATGTTGAAGATTAGCAACTCATGGAACATATGCCAAGTGTTGAACCATTGCAATGAAACCATGACATTTCTGCAGTCTAGAAATTATGCAAGGAAACTGTTCAGTTACCCAAAATCAGTCATGCTTGAGGAGTTTTAAAATTCACGCAGAAAGCAAGTTACACAGTTTTACATTTCAGTTAGCTTAGGGTATCACATAATCATAAAAATGTTATAATTTCCTTAAATCAAAGTTTAAAGACAATGTAGTGCACATATGCACAAGCTCAGAAGGATAGGCAATGAGTTTTCTTTGTACAGTAGAGTTCCTGACAACCGAACTCATACAGGTCTAGATGTCAATTTATTGCGGTTATAAAGTCATTCGCTTGACGATAAGAAAATTGAAGATCTGTTGAAACGTAAATTACCTTATTGTAGGCAAAGGTTGTAGGAACATTACAAACATGGGAACATTTCCAAGAATTGCAAATTCACATTCAAAAACGGAACATCATGTTTGTGGTTAGACTAAACCAAGGAATAACACATGGTAAATTAATTGTTATTATTCATCTGTATTATCGTTCATTGCCTCTTTGAAACCACGGTAAACAATGCTAATAATATTCATTGCATGTCCGGTTGTCATGTGGGTGCAGAAGTCAGGTGTCCGGTATTCATGTTAGTCCAGTTGTCAGGAACTTTACTGTATATTCTGAGGACCTGTGGACACACACAGTTACTGTTGATAGCCAAGTTGTACCAGCAACTTAGCAGCACCTAATGTCATCACGAGAAATTATGGCATCATCAATAAAATTCACGCTACCTGATGCAAAGAAAGAATGTATAACAGCTATCAATTTATGCCAATCAATATTACCCAGATTTTGCATATAAGCTGTAAGTCAACAGCAGCCTCAACTGGAAGGTTGGAATTAAGTTACTTATTTCTGACACTTGTGAAGCATGAGTTGCCACATCAAATCATTCTATGCTCTCTGACTGCAAGTTAACTAAAGATCATAACTCCAAAATTTCCCTCAAAGCCTTTGGGAGGGAGGTGGAAACAATAACAAGCTCTCATCATTCAATCCTATTTTTATTTTATTGATAGCTAAACTATTACAATTTTGTTGAACAGATAGTTTTCTACATTCTTGACTGAGTGAGTGCAATGGAAGCTCAATGTGTAGAATGTTTTTTCAAAACCTCCATCAATTTAAAAAAAATGTTTTAGTCCCACAGGAGGAGTTGTTTTTCCTATAATGGAAACAACAATTACAGATTAGAGACAAAATCAGGATTTTTCTAGGCCAAAGTTTTACTCTTGTGCCATGTAGACAAATTCTAGCACTGTGTAGTTGAGGAGTCACACATAACACAAAATAAGATGAAATGAAAATGAAGACCAAACCACAATAATAAAAAACTGATGGATGATAAACCAGAATCTGTGGTTTACCAATCCATGAGAATAAACTCTGAAATTTATTTCAAGTTCAAAATTATTGAAGATACATAAATTTTTATTTCCTAAAAGCCCTTGACTACTATTTCATTGTAGCTTTCCCTGAAAAAATTATTATTGACCGTTCATTAGAAGTATTCAGGTACCTGAGGATGAGATGATTTTGCAGTTGCTGAGCTTGAGTGTTGAGCTCATCAAGCAGGTTGAGGCTGTTGAAACACTGGACACATAGGCAGTCATTTGCTGAGAACTGGCGTTGTGTCCCCACTACCTTGAGATGCAAAGAGTGAATCACTTGACAAGGTGAACAGCCCATTAACACTATGAACATTCAACAGAGAAGCAAAAATAGAACTCAGACTTTTTAAAACAACCTCTTGTTAAACATTAAATTGTCAGCTGGGAAGATAGCATAAACCGTGCCATTGTTCTTCCATGTCAAGAAGTGACCTGGCTTAATATTAGATCATTAGCACAACCACCAAACAGGACTCGCTTCATCACACACATGAACAGGACCTTTATGAGGCAGTGAAGCTCTATTGCCATCAGCATCTACTTTCTGAACGCTGGAAAGAATTCTCTTAGAAGCCTAATGCAAAAAAGTGAGGAATAACATTTCAAAAGACCTATATCATCTAAACATCTAATTTTTGTGGGCCATCAAAGTACACATACTTGATGGATGTGATAAAAAAAGTTGTCTGCCATCCCACCCTTTTTGATTTAGGTTAACCAACTTTGCTTCCATGCTGTTGTCTATGAGATATTTCAAGATGTTTTTTAGACGGTTGCCAATCTAATCATTTCACTCACTATTGTGTAAACACCAAAATGCCATGGTAATCAGTTATAACAGAAAAATGAGATAATTTGAATTTCTGAGGCTCACCTTGCATGTCTTTCTTAACATAAGTTTGTAAGGGAATGATACTTCCTTAGTTATTGGTTAAACCTATTTAATTTACTATCATTTTTAAATTTTGTTCATTTTGTATTGAATTTTTTCATCTCTTGATGTTCTTATTTATTTTAAGCTTTATTTGACAGTAAAAAAATATAATAATTTGATTTTAAATTCCAATTAGCAAAGATGAAAACAAAAGTGCCACATTGAAACCTACCAGGCTGTGCAAGGGATATCATGCATTATCCAAGCTGTTATTAGGTAAGTCATAAATCTCTTTTCCTAGGTTAGGTAATGTTGGCAGTCGCATTCTTTCTGCATTGCAGGACTGAACTACTGGTTGTAATAATGCTGACATTAAGTTCAGATCATCAGAGGTCAATTTTCCCTTCAACTTAGGAGAGTGTTCACGAGTGACTTCTTGTATGGCAATTGCATATTTACAGTAAGATGTATTGATACCATGCTGCAACCAGGGAGGTAATTTTGTTCTCCCTGCTGACCTTCAGGGCAGCAAGGGTCGGGTGGAAATGAGTAAGTCGGAGCTGACTGTAGTGCCTAGCAGTGATGGAGCACCACAGCCAGGTCTGCCAAGAGGTAAGCTATCATGGCTTACCCCACTTATTTGATGCTACCTCCTCTGATGCTGTGACTCCTTGGTTTTTCAGTTATTTGTTCCTTTACTTAAAAACTTTCTGAAGTTCCGAGATATTCTTTTGCCAATTTTTTTTCTTTACAATATACCACAGAACCTTGAATTATCCAAAATCATTTAGTTTTTTTACTCTTTTACTACAGCAGCATTGTGAAAATTCCCTCCATATATACTGGCAGCCCACATTGCAACCACCGTATTGACGAAACAATTGAAATGCAAAATTTTCTTTGTTGATGGCCTGACAGCCAACAAAAAGAAAAATACGAAGATCGCATTTTTGACCCAATTTGCTCTTTTTCTTGCACTATTATCAAAGAGCAGAGATGGAAGCAAAAGTTACATCATATATTACAGTCCATAACCAACACTACCAATTTAGAAATGAACTTACACAATGGAATTGATTGATGGTACCTATGCTTTAGGGAACTACATATTCCAATATGTTCATCCACAAAAGTATAGAACATACAATTAACACAGAAATTTACAATGGCTAAACAATAGCATACAAATTTAAATTTGAATTCATGAAACAAAAATGAACATTGCTACAACACAGGGTAAATCAAGTAATGACAATTTTCAGTAAATAACATCTACCCAAACTATCTTATTAACCAGCAAGAAATTTCACTTTAAGTATCTAACTCTTCCACAGAAAGATACTGTTTCCAGTTTTGCACTGCCACACTGAGAAAATTGGTGGCTTAAAACTATAAAAAATGAGAATTTCTTCAAGTTTTTGTAACAGGAATGTAATTCAATTTGAATATAATACTGGAGACAAAAAAGGTTAATCATTCTCAGCATTTTTCCATAATTATTATTCACATTTTTAGATTAAATAAATTAGTTTAAGCCTTCCTATTTACAATAAAAGTGTACAAAAAAGAAGGAAAGCACTATTTTATATGGAGTTGAGGGAACGGGTAATCTACGCACAAGGTGTGTCTCTACACAAGTTTTGCTGCAAATAGAAACAGGAAGTTCAGAAAAAATTCATGTAGTAGGCACTGATAAACAAGACAGCAGTGAACTAAAAAAAATATCCCGCTTAACACAACAAAAAAAAACTTCTCTGCATCAACAACAGGAGGGCCTACCCAACCTTCAGCTCAGGACCTCACATGTTTCCCCTAGGAGGACTAATTCCCATAGAAATATCTATTTGTATTCCCCTGATGATCTATTATTAACACCATATTTCTTACTTGCATGTTCATAACTTATTTCAGTGCTATTTCAATCACTACCATAATAATTTTTCTAAATTAATCATTATTTTATTATAATTTTTATCAGTATTTCAATTATTATTTTCATTTTTATACCTTTTTATTTTCATATTAGTTTACCACTCCTTTGCAACATTGAAGATGATCCCAAACGAGAAAGAAATGTACCATTTAATGTAGTGATGTACAGATCCAATTATTTCGGCCAATACTGATACATATTTTTTGCCCGATACTGATACATCGGTATATCACTATTTTATATAGACTAAAAAATTGAGAACCAATGCACAAGGTGAGATACTCAGAACTTACTCAAAACTGATATCCATGAATAGCTGTTGAGTGCAATATTAGAGGAATAATTTGTATCTCCACTCTTGAATCAAAAAATTTTGAGCTATAATAACAGAAATAGTGCTCAAATTAATACAACAATTAAAGTAATATATAATTAAATTTAAGCATCAGTCAGAACTTATCAATGTAGAACTAAAACAAAATGCATTGCAGGCAGAAATGTTATCATTCCAAGAAATTATGAAATGCCCAAACTTCATTAAAAAAAATCATTCAATTGAAATTGTAATAAAAATAAAACCACTAAAGGAAATTTAGTTAGAATAAATCAATTTTGTATATGTTCCCATGAATATTTTATGAACTGACTACAGCAAACATCTAATGTCTAATAAATAGTAACATACCTTGGTGATGACAGAGAGCATAGAGGAAGCATTACTTTTGGTCTTGAGAGGCAGCAGCTCCAAGATTCGGTATAGTTGAGGTTGTTCCGACACCCCAATGCCACACAGTAAGCACCCACTTCTCTCAGTGCTTTCAGATTCACTATCAATCAGATCCACTTCTGGTGGTGTTTCTGGCTCTTTAACAATCATTATGATTGCCTTGACTGGAAAACTAAAATAAGTTTCACCAGAACCTGAAGAAAAACATTTGAAATGAAACCATAAACTGGAGAACTAATTTAAATTTTCAAATTAATCCTAATATATAACTAGAAGTAATGGTACTCATTCAGGACTACAGATCACACTCTCAACACCCCCTTTACTCTACACTTGATTTGAAATACATCACATTTCAAATTGTTCACTGGGTTCATTTTAACAGAAATAAAGTACATAGTAGGATCTAATGTAACAACAGTGCACCAAACTATGCCCCCAGACTTTATAGTGAAATGCTGAACACTAAACTATGCAGCACTTTTCTGGTACAAAAAATTAGATATATTCAACTGGTTCCAAAAGTGGACCAAAACAATTGAACGAGGTTTGAACGAAACTCCAACTAAGTTGGGACAAAACTTCAACTAGGTTTGGGCGAAACTTCAACTAGGTTTGGGCGAAACTTCAACTAGGTTTGGGCGAAACTTCAACTAGGTTTGAACTAAACATCAACTAGGTTTGGACAAAACTTCAATGAGTCGTTGAGTAACTATGAGTCAACAAATAGATGCTAGAAAGCAATTGAAAATGACTAAATTTGATATAATGGTAAAATTGCCCTGTAAAATGCTAGATTTTGCATTTTAATGCCATTTTTCCTTCTAAGTGATAGATTCATACTTTAATGCTAAGTTATAACACTGCAGTCCAGTGTCATAGTTTGATTCGTTTCCCTCACAGAGTTTTCCGGTTGCGTCATCTTTCCGCTCTATTGTCGTGTGATACCGTAATTAGCATGTTTGAACAGATAAGTATTCACTGTTTAGCAATCTTTATTTGCCAACTGAGGTTATTATCCGACTAGACATAATTATAAATATTTTTCCCCATTTACAGGCGTAAAATAGTGATATAACGTAGCATTTAGTCTCAGAAATTGCAGCGTGAACGCAAGCAGTATATGTATGTACTAACACACAATGTGCAGGAGAAGCAAACACGGCTCTTTTCGGTTTGGGGGCCTAACGAATTTTTGTGTCTTTTTGCCAAAGGTTGTACTTTGGTGTGAAAAACACAAAAATGATAACCATTTTGTGGAGAAATTATTTATTAAGCTCATATCCATCAATATTTTAGGAAAAAACTGCCGTTTTTTGGTGCGTTTTCGCCACGCAAACTCACACAGACATGAATCTATCATTCGTCGGTGAGGGCCTCCCTGACGTTTTTTTCATTTTTAGCCTATGCCATACACTCTCAATCATTTGAGTGTGTGCACCTGTTGCAGGGTCCACGAAGTTTTCACTATGATTAACAGTGAGGTGTTTGAAATTATACCCTTGGTTAGGTTAGGTTAGGAACACTTGATGAATAATTTGTCCACAAAATGATTATCATTTTTGTGTATTTCACACCAAAATACATACTTTGGCGAAAAGAAAACATTAAAATTCGATAGGCCCCAAAACCGAAAAGATCCGCAAACACGCAACCAACTATAAGGCCGCCCGTCAACTGATGCAATGCGACTCGCCTCAATCTGCAGTGAGTTAGGTAACACAATGCTATTCCTACGGTGTAATGGGGCAATCCACCAGTCTCCCAAACCGTGTTTGCTTGGGAGATGGCGCAATCTGCCGGTTCCCCTAACCCGTATTTCTCTGTTTCAGAACAGATTATTTATCAGTGTTAGTTGTTAGAGGTCAATGGTAAAGCAAAGCATATAGGATACAGGCGAATTATCCAGAGCGGCATCACCCAGCAGGGGTAAGAATAATAGGTAGGAAAAGGATCAAAAAGTATAATATAGGTTTTTTTGAAATATTTATTTGTAAATGATATTCATTATTTATTAGGTAAACTTGAGAAACTATGTACTTCATTGCTTGTATTATCATTAGAAGTTGTTATTTACTATGCGAGGCGGATTGGCAGGAAGACCTCCAATCAACCTACAGTCAACCTCCAACCAGAGAGAGGAGCCAAGACTGACGGCAGACATCAGAGCCATCACCCAGAGCTCTGAGTGTATCAGCCAACCCTTGAGTCCAAGGGACAGCCTACAGTAACAGCCGGTTCTTTCTTGAACTACCCTTCCTTTTGGAAGGCCGTTGCTGTGTCTTGCTGCTGCCATCCCCCACATCTGCCACTGCTTCACCTCGGCATCTCTTGGCGCAATCCGGCATCTTGCCACTGCCGCACCTCCTATCGCTCTGTACCCCGGTAGCGCTGCGCTGCTGCTGCCCTTGCACTCGGGCAGGCCAGCCTTGGGTCAGCCATTGTTGCTGAGCGGGAAGTCGCCCTAGAGTCGCTGCTGCGCCAGATTGCGCGAGCTAGGTATAGTAGGCCGCTGCATTATAGTCAAGAGCATTTATTTTGTTAGTTATTTGTAAGTAGGTAGGTTATTGCTGTCTGCTCCTGGTTATTGTCTGTATATGTGTGTAATTATTTGTAAGGTGTATTAATAAACAAAAGAATGAGAATAGTAATCCCATGCCTTGGGAGTGTCGGCTTGTCATTCACCTTGAGACAAAATAGGAACATAGGTAGGTCAAGCACAACCAAGGTATATGAGCGCTAGCAATTTAGGCTACACATGTTGATGGTAGTAAGCCTACCTGTCCCACAACAACGGAGCTACAAATGAACCGTGCGATTTCGCAAGGCGTCGCACCAATAGAATGGCATCAGTAGGCGGGCGGCCTAAGATTGTTCGTAAATTTATCAAACATCTTAAAAACAAAAAATTATGCAAGATTCGTAATGTACGGCAATTTACATGCTAAATTAAAATAAAATTATTAGCTTCGTAATATTTGACGATTTACAAGCTAAATCAAAATAGAATTTTCAGCTACTTTATTAAATTTACAAAAACTTTAAAATGCACCTTCAACTTTATTCAATTGGTATGATTTTTGTTAGCCTATCATATACTTTGAGAAATGGAAATTGGGTCAAACTAAATAGGGTTTAGTTGTAAAAGTATAATAATTTTATGTCGCTACTGTATTTAACTATTCATGGAACATAGCTCTCACTGACCGTACGTTACTCATCGGGATTTCAAAGTTATAAATTCAGTTAGCGGGCCTGATTAAACGCTGTAATTCAACAGTTAGCTAACTAATTTACTAGGTATGAGTAGGCTCTTTATTTGATTATACTTTTACTTTCATGATTTATGACATTCATAAAATACGTATTATGGGAAAGTATTGGTACAGAATCGGTCGGATTTAGCCAATACCAATACCAGTAAAATGACCGATACTTGCCGATGTCTATACCGATACCTTGGTACATCACTACTTACCATGATTATGATTACCACAATTTTTAGGTTCATTAGGTAGGCAGGCAGAGTAAATAATTTTCAATCACATTTTAAGTTTGAATAAGTTTGATTACATGGCAACAGCAGTCTTTCCACTGGTCAGCACAGCCTAAAATAGTGCACTGCACAAGGGTGCTGAGTTATTTGTTTACCTTCATGACTAAAGGAATCAAAACACTAAGATGCTATATTTTTCATCAGTCCAAAAGTCCTGGGCCTCAACTACAGTGATGTCGAGGAAACAAAGAAGAGAGATAATCTGGCATGGATGGTAGAAATTGGGCAATCTATACACAAGGTGCGTTCCCACACAGGATACTCGGTGTATGGCAACAGCCAGTTCAGACTTAGACCACGAGTTAATGAAGAAGAGATGTAAAGAAGGCATGAAAACTGAAAGATGCAAAGTGAACAGATAGAAGTCCAGAGACCTATCTATAGCTGAGTTAAGGGGGACATCTACCTAAGAATCAAGGAAATGGCTGTAACCTTTGTTGTATGGGATCTAGATCTATGAAATTTGACATTTATTTTTGGAAATGAATTGAGGTCGTGTCTATAACCTTTTCCTCCTTTCACCATAATTTTGGAGACAATGGGGGAAACGGGGGAGGGGGAGGGGGGTCTAAATGGGAGAAAAATGGGTACTTATCAAAAGACATCACCGAAAGTTATTATTGTACAGTATTGATTTAGGCGTCATTGGATGCACAAAGAGTTGCGACATGAAGAATCTGAGGATCATTTTGACATTCATGATAACTTCTGAGTTACATAGGACAAATTGAAATAAAGAATTACAGATTGGAAGACATTAGTTAATTTTTCACAAAATACAAAATGGCTGTAACATTCTTTCTATGGGAGCTAGATCCATGAAAATTGGCATTCTTATGTACGTTAGAAATAAATAGGGGTCATCTCTATACCATTGGTCAATATTGATTTCAATCTTGTAAACTACTTTTAAAATTTTATGGCCACATTAAGGTTAAAGGATACATTTTAAGACGTTTAACACGAATGACATTTTCCTTGCAAATTTTACATTTTGAGATATTTAACTTTGAAGTTATAGGAATGTTGTACACCCATACCTCGGTTGTATGGATCCTGTTTTAGCGGATTTTGAATTCAAACAAACTCTTGAGCTACCAATTTTTTTTCAAGTTGCGTGCACTACAAACAGAGTCCGTTAGTTCCAAAATTGACCGCTAGGTGGCGGTCAGTTACAACACTCTTTGAGCATCTGCATTGCATTGCTCCCAATTTGTGCCCCTTTTACAGTGTTGCGCTTGATTTCTTGTACCAATGATTCCATACCGTACACGTATCTATCGGACGCTTTGGACAATCGGGACTATCGGACAGGGGTTTCTCCTTTTTGTCCGTAAAACCGAGGTGTGGGTGTATATAAAATTGAACAAACATATAAATACATTGAAATATGGTATTGACGTAACGATAGGTGATTTTAAGTTTGGTAAAGATAGACTAGTTGAATAAACTGACTTAAGGGGACGGTCTGGGTCGAATTTGGACAGTGGTAGGTTTTCGGTTTTATAAACTCATCTTATAGAGAATTTTTTTGCGCATCCAACGGTATAATTCGCTCTCAAGTGCGTACATTGGTTCGTCTCCTAGACGGAGTAGAAGATGCGCAGTAACGTGACCTTGACTTGCCAGTGTATGAGTGATTTCCCCCTCTCCTCCCTAATTACGAATCAGTTTTGGGCGTTCCTCCACGTGAATAGCAAGAGAGTTCATTCATGACCTTGCTTGAAATGCCTAAGTACTCAAACAAAACATTCTAACTCTCGGTGTTAATTATGATGATGTAACCGAGTGTTTGTTTTGAGTCCGGCTGCGCTGAGTGATCAGCTAATTAACTGCTGTCTAAACATTTAATCGCCTCCTGCAGTTTTGAAGGTACAAGAATGGTGAATATATCATTCGAAAGAGTTGAAAAAGAAATTTTTTTTTGGAATTAAGAAAAAAATTGTCTTTATAAAAAGACTGGTGTTCTGAAATTTGCATTCTCTGTTCTTAGATCTGGATCCTTTCCCACAGTTTTAAAGGTACAGGAATGGCTATAATACCAATCGATAGAGCTTGGAAAGATCTATATTAGCTGTAAAATTAATATGAAAAAAATGATTAGTTCAGAAATAAAATGAAAAAAAAAATTTCAGAAAATGGCTCTCCTGAAAACTTAACTTTTTGATCTTTGACGAGGCCCATCTCCCACAGTTTTGAAGGTACAGGAATAGCAAACATATCAATCGATAGCGATTGAAATATCCTAGAGAGGCGGTGGTACAGTTTTCTGAATTTCAAATTATGTTGAAAATTATAACCAGTTCAATTTGAAAAAATAGAAAAATTTTTCAATTTTTGGGAAAAAATCTCATAATTCAAAAAATCAAATTATCGAAAAACCTTACCAACGGATCTCAGGACAAGACAAGTAGCTACCTAGAAAACCTTTATCCAGTTCTGTAATTTTAAAATTGTGGGTGATGGACACTTTTCCGCAAGCAACACCCACTTTTTCCGTTTCTTTGAAAAAAATTTTTTTTTGAGTTTACTAGAAAAACACACGAGTTCAAAAAGAAAGGCCGCATCATTCGACACTTAATGTGATAATCTTAGCAAAATCCGTTTGGAACCGACCAAGTTATTGTCTCCCCCAGACCGTCCCCTTAAGTAAACCTAAAATAATTCAACTTGAGGGAAGCGAACGAATTTTGCAATGAATTTTTTGAAAAATGAAAAGAAATACTTTCGGAGGGAAATAAGCTTTCGGGTATTCACAGCATGTTTATGACATTCAAATAAACAGTTGTAGCCCTAAAAATTTTGAAATTTATCCATACCCCTCCTTCCCTCCCCCCTCCATGGAAAATACTTTAAAATTTCAATTTCTCAGCCAATATTGTCCATAGAGACAAATGGTCTTTTTTGTTCGATTCATAATCAAAATAAATACCATAACTAGTAAAGGTTTTTTGTTTTTTCTAAAAAAAGAAAAATTGACACCTATTTGAATATTAAAAACAGTTTTTTTTTTTCTATGGACGATGAAAAAATTTCAAATCTACTTTTCAAAAAAAACTCGCACCAGCAGTTATTGTACTCACTTTGCTCTTTACGATGCAAAAAAAATCTTCTCAATGGCTTCAAAACTGGAGGAGAAATAGCCCATCAAAGTCTATGAACCTCATTTTGAGAAAATGTCGGTCAAAGTTAC
>JACJUY010004553.1:5070-57213 GCA_014220935.1 Platorchestia sp. MABIK | reverse complement strand
TGAACGATGCAATTTGAGTTTGCTGTAATATAAAATGATACCAAATCATACACACGCACGAAAGAACATTATAGTCGAGATCAAATCCTCTCATTTTGGACTCAAGTTTGAAGTCTATTACGACGTTCCTAGGCTTACCTATTTTCTTGTTCAATTTCTCTAGCAGCATTTTATAATAGGGAAAGAAAATAAACCTTTTGCTTGTCCTGTGATGAGGTTTTTTGGAGGTTCTTTTTTTTTGGCAAATTTCCTGTTCACTTAGTAGTGTAAGAGAATGTATTTTGCAAAATTTATTTTTATTGAAAAATACGTGCTTCAGCCTAGTTTAAAAAAAGAGGTCAAACTCGTGCTAGTTAATTTGAAAATAAAGACTCAACGTGAGCCCGCTAAAGTATCGGAGAAGTGAAGCGAACGTCGTATACATTGCACCTTGAGGATAGGAACGGTAGCGCGTGTACCTGTGCTGTGGTCAGGGTCGTGCCTCCAGCCCTCCACAGTTCCGGCCACCAGGCCTGGCCGGCGGAAGCCTGGCGTCGTGATAAGCTCGAGTGCATGGCGAGTCCTGCTGAGTCACATCGTGATAGCGCCCTGGCTCAGTCTTTCTACACGGCTGCCTGCAATTATGTGGTCGTGCAGGTGCTGAACGCGCTGTTCTAAGTGGACACAGTGCCGCCTGCTGCATTGCTGGCTATTGTCCCTCATTGTTATGAGGTAATTTGGTCGCCGTCTCCTATATCTATGACACATGAACCACACTTCCGTGTGCTCTATCCCCAACTCTAAGTGTTATTTTCAGTGGTGCAGCGAAAACGCAAATGGTATTAAAATAACGTGTAAAATAACCATATTTTGCTGCATTGGTGCAAAACCAACGAGTGACAGCTCTCGTTACATTTTCAGTTCTGTACCTGTAAAAGAGTAGAATGAATTGTAACTGATGATAGTAAAAATGCACCTTTAGCTGGTTCAATTGGTTTTAGCTTTGCTTAGACTCAGCAAGTTTTGTACCTAGAGGAAAAAAACTTCATGAAAGCTAAAGTAAACATGCTAATGTCGTCGTAAGAAACTGTTATGCTCTAATTAGTTAACGAAGCTTGTGCCGGTGCCAAGCCCGCCGACGCGTCTACCGTCTACCTGTTTACCCGTCAGCGCTGCACCTCCGCTTTTTGCGTGCCGCTGTGTGCTCTCTTCATCACTCATCAGCTCCATGTCTTCATCCACTACGATTTGAAAATCATGCGTGTTGCAAGTTATCGAGCGGCAACATTGTCTTGGTTGTCTTTATCAGTTTCGATAATTTCCTTGACGGCACTGCGTCCAAAGCCATTATGGGAAAGACCTTGTTGAGGATGAAATGAAAATTATTGGTCGCAGGTATAGCTGTTATTGTTGGACAACTTATAAATATTAATACGAATTTTTATCTTGAAAATGACGCAAGCGCAGATTCTTAGTTTTGTTATTCACCTGAAGACTTGAACGTGTACACCTACAAAAAACGTAATTATAGGTGTTCATAGCTCTTTTGAGAACGATTCATTTCATGTTTCAAGTTACCTTCTTGTGTTACAGACCGTTGAATGGGGTATTCTTATGGGTAAATATGGGTCACTTAGTGTCATTAAATGAGCTACGATTATCAAAAGAACTTCTGAACGGGTGGTGTCTCCCTCGGCTGATGCTTAGGAGATGTAGCGTTACCCACGGGCAGCCAAGAAAGCCATCGCTTTTATAAATTTCATCCTCAAAGCTAAAAACGATGTTGGTAAAGAAATCATCTAGAGCAGCGGTTCTTGACCTGTGGGGAATGGCGGAGTTGTCAGGTGGGGAATCTCGTGCATTTATTTCCACCCACAAAAAAATCGATAGTATTTCAAAATGTAATACATTACATCATACTTTACAAATCACAACCATTTACAGACTGTTTTAATAACAAAGATAACCATAATGAAGTATTGTATGTCATGTTTGGATAAAAGTGACACTGCTGGGTTAGGCCCCTCAGGAGGATACAATTATTGTATCTATGGGAATTAGCACTCCCAAGGGGACAATGTGAGGGCCCGAGCTGAGAGTTAGGTAGGCTTTATTTTTGTTGAAAAAAAAATGGTTTTGTTATGTTAAGGACCTCCTTTTTTCGGTTCACTGCTGTCCTGTTTTTCAGCACCTACTACTTTCTTCTTCAACTTTGGTCTGGTTTCATAATCTTCTTTCACAACTTACTGTCTCTATGCCCTTTCTGCGTAGATTCCGCGTTTCCTTAACTCCAAACTAAATGGTGCCTTCCTCTCTTTGGATCACATTTGTTGCTGCGGGTAGGGAGGCTAAAACTAACGACTAAACTAAACTGCTGGGTTAGGAATGTCACAGGAATGTAAAAGGAAAAAATTGTGGTGGGGAATGGAGAGTTGGCTCACTAAAAAGTAGTGAATTGGAGAAAAAAGGTTATGAACCACTGATCTCGAGGCATTGAAAAATTGCTACGGTCACCGAGAAAATACCTTTGCCCAACAGTTACGTTATTTTCGACGCAGCTGCCGTTAGTTGAGTTAGTCATCAGAAACGTACCGCGCTGAAAAAGGTGGAGAAAGATGTCAAACAAAACGTTAGGCCCCAATAATGCAACCAAATGACTCTCAAAGAGCTTCATGGTCTAAATTCTGAAAAGTACATAAAAATTGCTTTTTAGGTAGTCTCCATGGACGAGTTTCCTTCCTTGGGAACACCTTAGTTGTGTGGTCTACTCATAGTCTAATCGAATCTTCACGGATGAGTGCCGGACGAGACGGCTGGTGGACAAGTTGGATTCTTCATGATGAAATGGTCTCGTAAGGCTCAGGCGGTAACTGAGGCAGTAACGATTGATGCTCTAGAGCAGGGATTGCCGGAGGGGAGATGGGGTGGGGGAGTTGGGTTGTTTTAAGAACTTGAGGGAGTTACAGTTGAATTCTCGGTCAAAAATGTTTTGTTTCGACGCAACTTCCTTTCATGGGACCGGTCACAAAGTAGGTTATTCAAGTCAAATTATCTTCTCATGCATGATGATGCACCTACTCATGTATCAAGGCTCACGAGGGAATTTTTAAAAATTATAAGGATTGTTTCATGGAGTGGCCTCCTCCATCTCGCGACTTCAACTGTATTGAAAACTTTTCGAGAATAATCTAAGCTGGCTCACATGAAACTGGAAAGTAATATACTCGTATGTTCAACAATCTCAAGAAAGTTAATAAAACCATTAATAAAAACTTTGATCCGTCAGTTCAAAACTCCATGGATCATCGCATTATGATGGCCATTGGGAAAAATGGCGATTACATATACAAATAAATTACGTTTACGATAACTAAATAAATGTTGTTCGCAGTTGGAACTTTTTTTTTCTGTAATAATTCTGTAATGAGATTTTTGTTTTCCTCTCCTAGGAAAAATGCATCTTGGATTACAATTCTGGGCACCTAAAAATCAGTTTTTACGAGAAATAACAAAGAAAAAATTCTTACTTATTTTTTTTAGGTTGATAATGTGTATTCAATTCACCCAATTGTCATGAAAATCAGCTATTTGTGACTAATTATTTTCAGTTCACCCTCAAACGCAATTTGCAAATTGGCTTGGGATATCTGCATTTTTCGTTATGCAACCCGTCCTTTTGGTCTATTAGGATGAATTCCATTGATATCAACGGTTGGACTATCAGTGGTTGTATTTACGTCGGTTCCAACACTGTACATATTCGAGTAATTCGACCATGCAAACTTACGTTCTTTTTGCCTAACTTTAATATCTTTAAATCAGGTTTTTGAGGTATTTCTTTAGCTACGCTTGTTAACCAAAAGATTTCAGTAGAGTAACTGTACTGGCAAGCCGTCCATTTCTGGTGCACAACCTGCCTACCTGTCTACCTACATCAGCGAGGTCATGCAATGAGAACGTCGTGACGCGTTTCGTATTTGCAGTATTTTACCTCCAGAAGAAAATGTAAGGTCTCAAAATGAAGGTTTGGTGGGGCTTTCTTCTGTTGAAATAGAATAGATCTTTGTTTCATTACAGACCATCTTTTTTCGATTTTCTGCTGTCCCTATTCATGCATCTATCACTTTTTTCAGCTTTTATCTTCTTTCATATGCTTTTCAATTTTGCTGTTTCTATACGCAAGGCGCGTGTACTCACGTATTTGATGAATTCCTCGTACTTATTCCAAACTAAATGATACTTTCCACTTTCCCCTCTTGAGAATACCTTTGTTGTAGTTAGGGTGGCTCAAAATAATTTTTAATTTCCTGCCATATAAGCTTACGGTCTTACCACATTGGCATTCAATGTCATAGAGAAAAGAAGTCTTTCTCCCGTGTCCAGTTATGATTCATTGAAAGTTTGAGATGTAAACTCTCAAATTATTTAAGAAAAATTCAGATCCTATAATATCTGTCTAATGTAAAAACGTGTGTAGAAACATGACAAAGTATCATGATTGAATCCTAGTTCGTGACATTTTTCTTTTGTGAGTAATTTGAACGAAACATGAAATTTGTTTCATAAAATTGACTATTTCTTTGGGCGATTCAGTGCCATAAGCTCTTCCAGATGTCTACCGTTAGTTTTCAATTGATATCTCGTTAAGATTTTTACGGTATTTTAAGAAAGTTTTAGGCGATAATTGCGAGACCTATCGCGTATCATTGGCAGTAATGGTCACCCTGATGCTTCTTCCTCTCGCTGATAGCGTGAGTTGTCAAGCGATGTACTCGTGGAAAACATGTCTAAACGTTGCTGGCTGTTGCTTAGGTGTTCGGTGCTGTTGAGCCACACATGTCAGGTGACTGCATTCCTGCCTCTAACAGCGGCGACAGTTGATCTGTCCCAGGAGTCACGTTGATTGTGTTATGCCTGAACCACCTTATGCACCATGCATGAAACACGGTTATCTGTCCCTATTCGCTACGTGTACTGTATTGGTTAATGCAAAGGATTTCATACATTTCGTGAACTATGGAAATTGCGTACATCATACTGAGAACCGCCAACATAATTGAGAATTACAGTTAAAGTTGCCCACATTGTGTACTGAATGTGATTCATTTCTCACTGAATACCGTGGGATTTTTTTTCCGTTCTTCTGTGGGTTTTGTTAAACTTTCGTAAACGAGTAAGCTCGTATGTATTTCTTATTCTAGGGTACCCGAGTAGCAATAGCTATCAATGGGCTCGGTTATTCCTCTTCAGAATTTATGCTTTCCTTTTTTAAATAGAATGTTTTCTACAATACCTTGGAAATTTTCTCGTTGGAGATATCAGTAAATCATATTTTCACAGTATTATACCACGCTTGCTACCAGAACTTTCACAGACATCGCTACGCAACTTCTCTGAACCATTTGAAACAAGAACAAAAGTGTCAAATTCAGAACTGAGCTCTAAGTATTAAAATCTAGTATCTCGTAAATGTGAGCCATCAGTGACCCTCCACCTCTGCCCCCTACACCTGCTGCAGGAGCCTAGTTGCACGGCAAGTGTTTGTTCTAGGGCGTGGCGACCCCTGCCCGAGCGACGCTGACGATCTATAGGTTCCTTAATTTTGTCATTATGCGTCTCATGTTCGCGTGCCGTAAACTCGAAGCAACTCGCCTGGTGACATTTTTTCCTGCGTTGCTGCAGGGTGTTTGCGTAAGTGCGCAGGCTTGTTCTTGTGAGCCGAGGCCTGGCGGACCGGTCACCGCGGTAGTACTGGGCAGGTGTAGCATGTCGTCTCCGCCCTACCTCGGGGCGCTCTCGCTCCTGCCCCGCCTCTTTTTTTAACGAGGACTGATTTTATGTGCGCTGTGTCTTTTGTAACCTCCTAACTGGTTGCAGTGGATTGAATTATCTCACTGTGAATTTTGAGGTCTTAATGCTTCTTGAGGGACATGTAGAATTCCTGAGTTCTGATGCGAACGAATTGAAAGTACCTCTCCTACTCTATGTGCCCTGTGGAGTTAGCGTTTTTCAATGATACCTTTTATTATTCGCTGAATCAGCAATTTCTATTGGAGGAGGCTGGTGTAAATGAAAATTGTAATGAGGATGACATTATCTTTTAAATTTCTCTCGTCAGAGCAACCGATATTCTATAGAATCAACCTTTCGCTGGTGTCTCTCCGATGCTTTGTAGATTTCTGTGCTCAACTTATTTCTTCGAGTTGATACTCCTTGAACCTTTTGAAACAATTTCAGGAGCAAACGTAATTGTTGAAATCAAATGGAATTATGGGTTGGTTTGCAAATCTGCAAGTCTCTAGCTCGCCTCGAAAGTTCACCTAGCCTTTTGAAAGTTACTTGGTGTACGAATAAGCGTGAAGCGTAACCAGTATCCTGAATGTGAAGTAGCCGAGGAGGTGTAAGACCGGTCTCTGGAGTGAGCTGCTCCTCATAAAGTAAAACTGTTCAACAATCTCAGCAGGGAGCCAGAGTGAGCCTCCAGTTCCACTAGAATATCTCAGTTCATAGAATAGGGCTCAGGAAGATCAACATTGTGTGATAAATTTGTTCTAATTTTACTCCGTCTACGTATGGTTGACGTAAGCAAAATTGCGCTACACCTTTAAAATTCATAACATGTAACTTTCAAAATATTCGATCCAAGGGAGCAAGCGAATGAAGGAGTTTTTTAATGATTGATTTTTTTTATGTTTTGGCGAAGTTTTTGTAACATGTTTTGAGCCGAGATTATATGAATGCTTAGCTTCTTGAGTTGTGTGCGGTGTTATCCAGACACTCTTGCGGTCTTCTCCTTAGGCTCTTTTAATGCTATTTCCAGTGACCTAAATGTCCGAACGCAATTCTATTGCATGGAAGCATTGCAAAGCTTCGTAGAAAGTTGAAACTCGTGTGACCGCGGCACAGCGGTAGCAACGAAGTGTCCGTTGGAGATATCAACAAAAACCGCGCCTAAACTTGAGGCATTTGCCCAATGCCGAAACGATGCGCCGCTCCTGCATTACGCTCATTCGATGCATTCTTGAGGGCTATAGCAACGGCCTCCTTGGTCCTCAAGGAGTGCCCTGACACCTGGTCCAGCTTTTCATGATGCTGACTGACCAAGCGTCCTCGTCTTACTCTCCCTCACGCTATGGGCAACTATGGCCCGTTGCTCTTAAGTCTTCCTTAATTGACTTACAATGTGTACTTGCATTTCTCTGAAACATTGAAGTGAACATTCAAATTTTTTTTCAGTTGAACGAACAAAAAAGAATGGGCTCTCGTTTCCAAGATTGGTTTCGAAATAATTGTTTTGAAATTTTCGCTAAATCGTTCAGATGACGACAGTGCCAGGCGCAGCTGCAGTTGAGACCCTACGTCATTGATCAGCCGCTGCACGGCAAAATTATGTCAAGGCTCGTCGCTCCAACCTTTTATTTATCGCTATTTTATATTCGAGTAGATAATTGACTTTTTGTTCATATGAGGGTACAGTTAAAAGTTGATAGGCTTACTAGTGGTTGATTCATTTACAGTTTTTATGTTTGTTTTGTTCACCCACTTATGACAACTAACAAAGCAAACGAAGTTTTGTCTTTTATTTCATTGTTCACCTCATTTAAAAAGCTGGTATTCACAAATAGAAACTGATAAAACTTTTAGCGATAGATGTTTAAATTGCATCATTTATAAATTTTTCTCTTTTTCTGTATTTGGATGAACTTGATATTTTATTCCCTTGAAGGGGATAAAACTATTGTATTTGTGGAAATTAGCACTCCTAGGGGGAAGATGTGAGATACCGAGCTGAGAGTTAGATAGGGCTTCTTTTTAGTGAAATGCAATGTTTTCGTCGTGGTAAGGACCATCCTTTTTCGGGTCACTGTTGCCCTATTTTTCAGCGTAGCTGACCTTCTTCAAATTTTGTCTTGTTTCCTAATCTTCCTTCTCAACTTAGTGTTTCTATACGCAGGGGATCCTGTGCGGGAACACACCTTGTGGATAGATTCTGCATTCTTCTAACTCCATACTAAATGGTGCCTCAATCCTTCCTCTCTTTGAACATCTTTGTTGTGTTGAGAGAGGCCGAAAGTAACCTATAATCTATCACTCTTTAACCCTTCCCTGCGGATTTGCTGTAATTTAACGGAAGAATTACGTCACTCTTCACACTGCATCCTTATCAGCTTTGAGCAACGCGACGAATACATTGTGATAACGAACGATGCATTTCTCAACGGTGAAATATTCCACTGAATTGTCTTATTTGATTGAGTGTTTTCGAGAAAGTATTTGAAATAATTGAATTATTCAAAAAATGTACTTTAACTCACAGAAAAACTTTTAACGTGTGCAGCATCTGAGCGTGCTTTGCATGAATTTGCAGTCAAATGAGCGCAATGAGACATGCTTGTTGAGTGAGGTACATTTATTTACCTCGATATCCGTGGTCAGGGTTGCGGAGTCGGAGGAATAAATTTGCGAATCAACTCCACCCTAAAACACGCGACTCCGACTCCGTAACCCTGTGTGTGGTGGGTGTGAGAACGTCGTAGTGACGCGAGCTGCGCCTAATGCAGTGTTGTGTGTTACAGGTGTCCCGGCTGGTGATCCTGCACGAGGAGGCCGAGGATGGCAACGCTATGCCCGACCTGGAGAAGCCCGTGCTGGCTGTCTCCAAAGCTGTGGTCAACCTCGTCAAGGTGAGAGTTCTGCGATAATTTTTCTTCGAACGGTACGGCCGGCAGCACAATGTAATGATTTGGATACACTGCGTGCTGGAAGTAAGTAGTGTAGCCAAGTCGACTTGGAAGAACTGTCACTGTGCCGCAGTGATTATGTAAATTCTTTGAAAATCCGGCTCCAAATAGGTGCAATGGGTAGCCTCGTATTCCAGCGATGGAGTTTCCACTTTTCATGCAGCAGAAGCTCTTGGTGATCAATATTTTGGCATGTTCGTGTGAGGTCATGCAATTTATCTCAACCAAGTATCTAAAGTTGCCCTGGCTTATGGTTCGCAGATTTGTAAAATGTATAAAAATGACGCGGAGTTTCCTCTCATACGGTGGTAACTGCAGGCTTCGATGAGGTGAACTGTGGACTCGTGCCTCCCCCTCCTACGTTAGGGTGAGACACGCGTGCTAAGGAGCTGAGTGTCGACGTGTGTCGAAGACCATGCAGTGATCCGCAAGTGTCTCGACCTCTTCCTTAGCACCTGGTTGTGAAAAGCCGTCGTTGATCTCGTTGCTCTGTTCAGGGAACTTTTTTGCTATTCTTTTTCTTTGACTCTATTTCTCATATTACACGCGCGTTATATACTAGATACAACTATATCTAACGTCACATCTATTATTTTCTTGTTTTTGTTTGACATGGTGGTGGTGCGTCTTTTTTGTGTTGAATCATCTTAATTGCCATTTTGTCTCAACTGTAGGACACTCCTTCGAGGCTTATTATTTCTTTCTGCAGTTGTCGTATTTCTTCATAAAATTCTTCCGATCTTGCTCTTTTTCTGCGTAGGGTGGGGTCAAACACACTGCGCTGAGATTTTCCGTTCCTGTAATTCCACACTAAATGGTACATTCCATCTCTCTCCCCTGGGAACACCTTTGTTGTGGCTAGGAAGGCCTAAACTAACTTATGATTTAATCTTTGGGTGACTTAAGAGTTCAATAATTCTGTGTGGAAATTTTGTATAAGATAGTCTAGAAGAGGGACTAGGCAAGAGCACTTGGAGGCCACCGTTTGTGTTGGCTACGGCGCTAACAGGACTGCTAGCGACGACGCCTTGGGGCCACTCACGGTATGGGCCACTCGAGTTCAGGGCAGTGCCTTGCGTTGGCGCCGAACTCCACTGTGAATTGGGGCTGTTCAAAAATAATCATTCAAGTAACAGAAATTCTTGCTCTATTTTTGTCCCCTTGTAGTGTAATAAAAGATATTTATCATTTTCACAGCTGATTTATTTCACTTTCACCATTCCTTTATATATTTATTTGTCCTTGTTGAAAAGTTTCTCTAATTCGTAATTATGCATATTTTGTTTCCATTCAGGAATGATTATTCCAGCTTTCCTTCTTACTCGCTGTTTCTGAGCCAAACTTATATTATGCGCACTGGCGACAGCTAGGGTTAATGAATATCAAATATCTTGTAATAGAGTGATTAATGAAAAAATGTTTCGATTTGTATAGCTCGTTAGCATGTTAAAGTCAACAAATATTCTAATATGAGGGCTCGAGAAGTTGAGTATGTGGCTATTTCCTAGCTTTTGGTAGTAGTGTAGAGAATTATAATAAAAATCCTTTAGATAAATTGTGGTATTCAGGAAATGCTGAAATTATTGGCGGAAACTTTAAAAATACAAATTTTAACACTCGAAAAATATAATGTAATGAACTGGTTTGGTTCCACGAAGGATTTTTCATTTAGAAATAGCAAATAGCTGTAGATTAGGCAGTATCGTGAGGCTTTCTAAGGAGCATAGTTTGAAAATACCTAAAAATTATGTCACAACACCATCACCTTAGGAGCATATCTTCCATGGGCTTTGCAATGGTTTTAGGTTAGTTTGGTTTGCCAATCATTTGCTATGAGGACTGGCGCCCTCAGGGAAGAAACTGCGAAGTAATCTCAGCTGAAGATGACATCGTGGACTTGTATTTTCTGTGCCCTCATTGCTTCTTTTAATTTTCATGTCTTCTTTGCTATCTTGTCTTTGTCTTTTCTTCCTCTTCCTTTATAACTTGCTGTTTCTATGCGCTAGGTATCCGGTGTATAGATTCCCCGTTTTCTCGAGTTCATTTTAAAAAGTTCCTCCTTTTCGCTCTCTTCGGATCCCATTATGTGTGGCTAGGGAGTCTTAACTAATTCTTACTAATAAGAGTAAGACTGGTAGGTGAAGCATGTCCTAGCATCTACTCGAGCGCACTCTGCTACACTGCTGCACCATATTTGTGTTCTGTGTGCTTATGTTCGCCGATGCAGATACTGAGTATAAACAACTGTATTCTAGGCTATGTTTAAAGTATACATTTGATGACGTTATATTGTACCGAATATGCCCGACTAAATAAAATACACCATGGCCGGCTGCAGGTGGGCCGCAGCACAATCGAGAGCAGCGAGGACCCGATCCTGAAGCAAGACATGCCGGCGGCGCTGCACAGAGTCGAGGCCGCCGCACGCCTCTTGGAGGAGGCCTCCGCTCTCCTCAAGTCCGACCCTTACTCCCAGCCCGCCAGGTGCGTCGAGGCACACAAACGGGGCTCGGGTACACGACACTCTTGTCACGAAATGTGTTTCGGTAATTTCATCGCGGTCACGACGCTGTGACGCAACCTCAACCGATTGAATTGGATGTAACCAAAGTTTCGTCTCTAGCTACTCATTTTTTTGCTGTTTTCCTATGCGTCAGGAAGGGCGTGCTGTGTCTTGTTGTTAGCCATTTATTATTTTTGAAGTGCGACCATGATTTGTGCGTTTAATCTTCTATCTACACTAAGCTTAGACATTATGGTTGCGCTCGTAAAAAAGGTGTATAACTAACCACATGACTCAGCACTCGCTGCTTCAAGCATGAGAAACATAGCAAAAGGGTGTTAGATTTAGCTCTTGCAACATTAGACGCAAACGACATTGCAATGATAGCGATGTGCCCGAGTGATTAGTGACCGTGTACAATAATACATGTCTTAAGTAATAGACATTCTTATTTTTCTGATTTTATTAGCCAAAAGAAAGTAACGTAAATCACATTCTAATATAATCTCGTAAATCTCGGTATAATTTAATCTCGTAGCATAACTGATGTGGATAGGAAAACGGAATCACGATACCATCCTGCAATCCGCTGAGGCTCTTTCTCACCATTAGTAAACGTGTTCAGAGTGTTTATGCAAGGATATAATTCTGCAGAGAAACGTTTCAATGGGAGATGTTTGATTAGAATCTGTGTTAGTTCTGCCCACGCATTATATTTCTTCGTTTTTCAACCACTTGAAAAATCTTTATCAGTCTCGTTTTACTTCAAATCGATGACCCCAACAACTGGTGATATTTGTGAATTACGTTTAACTTAGACACGATGTAAAAACGAGATCCTAACTAGTTTCTTCTGTGTTTTTTTACAGAAAAAAGCTGATAGAAGGAGCGCGTGGCATATTACAAGGCACGTCGTCGCTGCTGCTGTGTTTTGATGAGTCTGAGGTGCGCAAGATTATCCGCGAGTGCAAGAAGGTGCTCGACTACCTCGCTGTGGCTGAGGTCATCGAGACCATGGAGGACCTGGTCCAGTTTGTGCGCGACCTCTCGCCCTGCCTCACTAAAGTGAGTCTCTTGCTGTCTTCCTCACCTATTCTTGTATCAAATCTCTCCAATCAAATACCATAACCATGTGTCATTTCTGATTGTACTGTGGGGCATCTCTGAACAACACAGGTAAAGTTCGACGTGCTTGTCTGTGTTATGTTACTGGATGTGACGGTAACGAGTGGAGCTAAAGAACGATCTCTGAATGTCGTCAGGTGTCACGCGAGGTCGACCACCGCTCGCAAGAGCTCACGCACCAGGTGCACCGTGAGATTCTGTCGCGTTGTCTCGAGTCTGTCAAAACGCTGTCCCCCATCCTCATCTGCTCCATGAAGATCTTCATCCAGATCCTGCACCAGCATTGCAAGGAGAGCGACGAGGCTGCTGAGAACCGGAACTATTTGGCCGGTAAGCCGTGGTTCAGCTACTCTTTTGCTCCAATTTCGAGCTAGCAAGAAGACTTGTGTGTTCAAAAGTAAGGCTTTGAAGTGGCCCTCACAGCATTCTATGCTGGAAAAACTACATGTTGGACGGACTAAAGTGGTCACTTTGAATGGTACTGAAATTTGTTAGTACAGATTATCAGATCAGCTCTTCATCGTCAGAATTCCGCAGCCTGATAATCTAATAGCGCCGCTGTTACATTTTATGAATATGAACGGTGTAAAGGTTTCTATATATGTGCGAATGGTGTATCTGATTTACACGATCTACGATCTGTTCGTTACCTTCGCATTTTTGAGGGGGACATACTCCCATAAGTCATCTTGATAACCCTGTAAATTAAATTCTGTGACCGCAAGCCCTTTTTAAATTTATTCACTTTTTCGGATACGCCGTCCAGTAACAGCATCGTGACAGCGTTTTTAAGCGTTCTCTGTGTGTGACTTTCGGGAAGCGAGTGTTGACGATATGCTGTGGGTGTCAGGGCGCATGAGCGACGAGATCAACGAGATCATCCGCGTCCTGCAGCTGACAACGTACGACGAGGAGGAGTGGGACGCCGACAACCTCACCGTCATGAAGAAGGCCCTCAATGCCGTGTTCAGCAAGCAGCAGCCCGCGCATGACTGGCTCATGGTATGTTCTTATTCCTTGCCGTACACACGATACAGATACGCTTGGTTAACTCGTCAAATTTTAGTCTTAAATACAATGTGATTCACTTTTATGTGTACATTCTACATAGATCTGTGAGGTTACTGTAGTAAGACGAGTTTCAAGAACGACATGAGGACACTCCCGCGTCAAATCCCTTAATCTAATCTTGCATCATACCTTTGGCTGCGCTTGCTGATTTACTCTTAACCATCTCAGTTCTCATCTGAATTTAATGCACTTGTTGCCAACGTATTTCATTCTATCACTGGATATTTGGGAACAGTCTCTCCGCAGCTCTCGTCCTTCGTCAATGACTAATAGATTTGACAGATTTATTTACCACAAAACATCTACATAGTTACAACTATCAGGAAACAATATCCTTGATATCTAGCTGTCAACAACATTAGCATTGTGAACCAAGAAGCTACGAGGCTTCTATGGCAATCTACTTGGATGTGAACTAGTTCTACAGTAAACTATGGTAAATAACTTGGTTACCTATTTTTTAACTAGTTTTAGCATGAGGAACAAATAAGCGAAATCAAGCTCTGAGAGAGTGCAGTTTGATTTTCTGGTTCAAGTTTTTTCTCAGACGTCTTCAATGGTAGCTCCATAGACATGAGGTTGATCCTACCAATTATCCAGTGTGAGAATAAAGTTCAGAAACGATTTTCTGTTTAATCCTTTTTTAATTGATTCCGTTATTTATTCTTTATTTGGTTTTCATTTATTTAGTAATTTAAGAGCGTGTAAGTTTCAAGCCTGCTCATAAAGGCCAAGTAAATGTGAGCATCGCAAATATTAGAAGGTGTAGAGTTCCAAAATTTCCAATTTATGTCTTGCTTCATAAACTTCCTTCCTAACTTACTGTTTCTATACGCAAAGGATCTTTTGCGACAATTCACCTTGTGCATAGATTTCACGTTCCTTTGACTAAATAAAGCCTTCCGCCTTCCTCTCTCGGGAACAAATTGTTGTGGTAGGGAAGCTTGAACTAGCAATATTATCACCCTCAAGTTTTCATTTGCTTTCTCGTATGTTTTAACGTAAGTGCGCAGTTACTTAGTAAGGTAATTCAAAAGTTATTGCCATCAAATACTTGCCAAATGAAATTTCTGATAGGGAATAAACATACAGTACCGTGGGTCAAGTGTAACTTGTTGCTTCTGTAGGTCATTTTTTGAAAGCATTTGAATACAGTGGCTACTCTTATAAATGAAGGAATGGTTAAAAGCTAGTCGGATCATTTACGTGCATGCAGATTTTATTTTACTTTAAGTCTAAAACTATATTCATAATTCACTTATTTGCCTTTCCAGCACATTACATACACCTCTCAGTACATGGGATGTTGGTCCATACGCTTCTGTGAGTTGTATGATGAACCCTTTCCCGACAGCGTTTTTGTAACCACAACCACCGTCAGTAAACTGGCAGTGGCATCAGGCTGGTACTAACCTCAAAATGAGGAAAGAACTGCCACTTGGCAGTGAACTTGAAGCAACGCGTTGGGGAACAAACTCGTCAAAGAAATTCATATATTGAAGCTATTTTTGGGAGAGGACCGTATAGTTTTTTGGGACGTTAAGGGTTAACCTCTTGCAGTTTTCGCTGATTTACTTTTGCGCCTCAACAATCTCAGTTCTCGTCTAATTTTACCACCCTTGCTGCAAATGCTTGTTATTCATTCACTTGCATCTGAAAACAACCTAAACGTTTTCTTAGTTCCTACTCTCACTTGTCCTTCGCCAAACGCAATTGCTTAAAGTGAAGCGACTAATACTGCTGCCTGTAATTTTCACCTCCTGTTTGCGTTCACTACAGGACGACAAGGCACTCCGAGGAGGCGTTGGCGAGAAGTCGCTCCGCCAGATGCTGGAGCTGTCTAGGCGCGTGGCCGAGCGCGCCCTTCCTCCTGACAGGGACGCCATCCGCAAGCTGGCTTCGGATGTGTCTTCCATGGCCGACGCCCTCTGTGAGCTGCGGCAGGAGGGCAAGGGCGACACTCCCCAGGTATTGTCTGCTCGGTTAGCGAAAGTTAAACTGTTTGTTCTCGATATAATTTTGCTCCGAAGGTCATTCGCGATACAGTTTCTTGAGGTACTTATCTGTTGTGAAGTTAAATTGATAAAAATCAATGATTTTAATAGATTTCTTCGGCCTATTTCAGCGTTTTGTTGCAAGCGTCAAACGAATTCGGGGCTCTCATTTTTTTTAGTCATGCTTTTGTGTATAAATGATAACGCTTCACCTCACAAAATCAAAATAAAGGAAACTCTTCTTAGTCTCGATGTTTTATTCAAAGCCTTTTGAATTTGTATTTGGTTAGTGTTGGAGGTGTGGTGCTAACATTGTGATAAATAAGTGATATTACGAAGCTCAAAAACAAAATTTTAATTTTTTAAATATTCTAGTGCAGTTCTTGTCTGAATCTCAAGTGAATGACTAATGTCAGTCTGTATCTCAAGTGAATGACTAAAGTCAGTCAGTTTATTGCCTGGGCAAAATGCGTATCTCTTTGGAGAAGCTAGAAGTTATTAAACCAAGTTCTTTAGTTGAAGGAGTTATCATTGAGGTTGATTTAGGCGAAGGTGTGTTGTGATATGAAATATGGGTGTTTATTGGGCTTACAGGCCGGATAGTGAAAAGAATGAAAAGAAAGAGAAAATTCACTGAGCGACTTATGAGAATGAATGAGTTTTTTTGGAAAGTGTGTCTGTAATAGTGATGAAGGAGTAGTTGATGAGGTGGTGAATGGCGTAGTTGGTAGGTGTGAGATACCTGGTAGGAGGGAGAGCGCGACTGTAGCTGCTTGAGATATGTATTGAAAATGAACTCTGTTGCAAATGCGTGGTTTGATAAGAAAGGTATATCGAAGTATACTTGGATTAGAGTGAACGATTTATTGACGAGATCGCTGGTGGACTATGTGTTAGTGAGGCTAGTGCAGTGTTGTGTGGTAGATGTGCATGTTCGCAGAGCTGAGGGAGTGCGGTGTCTGATCATTCTGTAGTGGATGCAAGATGAAGAGTTCCGAAAAAGTAGTCAAAATTCGAAAAATTCTGATTTTGTTGGAGTTGAATTTGATGGAGCAGGGATATGTGTAAATGTTATTAGGATAAAAAGTAACACAGTTTGCTGATGTAGAGATGCTGTGGTTTTAAGTGCAAGTTAAACATGTACTGTGCGGTATATGGGGAGAGTAGAGAAGGCAGTGAGTGGTGGAACGATAGAGTATAAAAGGAGTATAGACTATAGAGTATAAAAGGAGTATAGACTATAGAGTATAAAAAATTGCATCTGAAGAATGGTTGAGAAGGAAAGATAGTAGGTCACATGATAAATCTTTAAAGAAATGTGCTCGTAAATGCAAAGAATGTTGTAAAAAGGCTAAAAGGATGACTAAGGAGAGTAGCAGTGGGGTTTTAGACGGAAAAGAGGGTGTGTGAATCAGATATTTCCTCCAAGGCGGGTCTGTGAGAACTTATTTGTTTAAAGGATGAAATGTGTTCTGTGCATTTGTGGACTTGAAGAAAGCTAATTAGTGGATTGAGTGGCGGATGTATTGAAGGGTGTATGGAGTAGGTAGTAGGTTATTGAGTGCGTTCAAAAGTTAGAGACTGATGGTAGAACGTGTTAGAATGGGCGATTGTATGTCGTGTTTGGGGCGTATGTGGGTTTGAGGCAATGGTGTGTTACATCAACACGATTGTTTAAATGTATAAATGGATGGTGTTGGGAAAGTATGTGGAAAAGTACTGAATTTGTAGGAGCGAATGGAAGAGTATACGAGTTGAATCGACAACTATTTGCTGATGATGCAATGTTGCTTGCTGATACAGAAGTAAAACTGGAGAGACTAGTAGCAGAATTTTGTAATGCACGGAAGAGAAGGAAGCTGTAAGTAAATGTTGGAAAGAGTAAGGTTATGAGGTGTTCGTGTTCGAAGGACGGAAATCTGGTAGGATTGGATGTGAGATTGCAACTTGTGGAAGAAGGGAATTCTGTTGAATACTTGGAGTCGTACATTACTGCCGATGGAGCAGTGAATGAAGAGGCTACTCGTAGAGTTATAACGGGTCATCACGCGTGGGGCTCGTTTAAAAAAGTAGTGAAATGTAGAAAACTAAGTTTAAGTGCAAATAGAAAATTGTGTTCGAGAGTGTGACTGTGCCCACTGTAGTGTATGGAACTGAGACTCGGGGAGTGAGAGTGGCGAGGAGACAGAAATGAATATGTTCTAGATAACATGTTCAAACCATGGTAGGTACGACCCGTCTAGTAGAGTAAAAAACGAGGTTGTGCAAACGACCGCCCACATGGTGAGGGAATTAGTCGAAAGAGTTGACTGCGGCGTGTTAAGGTGGATTGGTTATGTGAGGAAAATGAATGAAGGAAGAATGAAGAAAAACGAGTGATAGGAGTACGGGGCAAGAACTGTGAAAGAAAGCTCGAGGTTTGGATGGATAGAAGAGGGTTCAGAAAGGTGTTGCGCAGAGAGTGGGTCTCAGTTGAAGAAGCGAGAGTGTGTACTTTAAGAAGAGTGGAAAATGTTTGTAAGCACCTGATATTTTACGCAACCCGAAAGAGGTCTAGATCTGCCTCCGGATTTTATGATGGAATTGCAGCAGAGAGTTTGGGAATGGAAGAAATTTCAGCTGAACATGACAGGGTAGGGATAAACTAGTGGAGTTCTACTGAGGCCTCGTCATCAAAGCCTCCACGAGAGAGGTCCAACCCTCAGGGCGAAGGTGTGTGTAAACGGCGGAGTTTGTGGTACTAGCGAGGGCATAACTCACGTGTTGCTTCTCCTCCCTCCTGTGGCTCCTGCAGAGGGAGAAAGCACTGGTATGTAAATCATAGATTACAGGTGTCACTGGGCCCTTGACTTTTCTTTGTCAGTTAGGTGGCCAAGCCTTCAAGTCAATGACCACAGCGACAAACCAGTAAAAATTACGTTTTCTGTTTTTCGAACTTTTCTTTTCACCAGTGTTGATTAAAAGTTTGGAAGTTTATAAATTTATTTTGCGAATGTAACAGATTATTTACTAAAAGCACAGTTTTTTATTAGAACACGTTTGAAATCATTATTGGTTGTATTGCACGGTGAAGTCTGATAAATAGGATCGCAGTCAAAGCGGTGGCAGAAAGACGAGCCTTAGTATTAGCGCAATTGCTACAGCGTGACGAAAAATAACAGCACAACTGTATGCACGAAACTCGTCAGCCTGACTGTCAGGACGTCACTCAGACACACAGCAATAATCGACTGTTAGCGCGACTGCTCCCACGTAACTGCCTGAGGGGCCAACCGACGCGCTGAGGTTCCAGCCGCCCACGGTTCCAGCACCAATACTGCCGTACAGTACGGACCGCAATGTTACTCATAGGAGCACGCACGAGAAACAGTTTGCCGCATTGGGCAGTGAAGGACTGTTGTCTTTCACACAGGTAGTTTGAACAACGCTTATTATATTTTGAAGTCCAATTTCTAGATGGAGTGAACAGATTACTCGTCGGATTGTTTAATTTTTCCTTTACCATCCTCGCTCCTGATTTTTCGTTACAATTCAAGTGCTTGACAATCCCGTCTGGCGATGTGAGCAGCAGGACCTGGCTTCTTCCCTTAGGTGCCTCCTTGTGTATCGTAGTGCTGGTTCAGCTCCTAGATGTCATATTTAGTTTTTAATGCAACAAGTACTAATATACATTTCATTTTTAATGCAACAAATAAGGTTATTTCTGAATAGTTTCTTCCACTACTGGCTTTATCTATGCTGAGTCACTATCGTTCAGAGCCCCGCTAGCTGACGACTTCACTGCCACTTGAATGTTAGCCGAGTTGAAACTGAACTTCGTTGAAAAGACCAAAAACTTTATTCAGAGCTCTCTTTTTTCTTCTCGCCAAGATTGAGAGTATTTAACGTCACATTCGAGGTTGCTATTTGAACATAGACCTTCAACAGCTCTATATCTATATCTCGTCTTTTACTCAATAGATGTCTAAAAATTTCAGTCCATATTTTCTGTATCGAAAAAATTGGGCTCATGGATCACAAATTTCTCATATATGGTTCTTTCCGCATGGACCATAATTAAATGAAGAACCATAAATTTCTCAGTGTATAACTGAGGTAGGGAACAACACAGACTTAGAGGGTTCATTGTGGCTCAGGGCCAGAGCCTGGCGCGCAGCATCGAGCAGAAGCTGCAGGAGCTACGAGGCGCCGTGTCGCGGGCCGTGAGCAACACGGAGCGCAGCGGCGTGCAGCAGCCCGCTCACACCGTCGCCGGCCAGCTCGAGCAGGCCCAGAGGTGGCTGGCGAATCCTGCTATGGACGACCGCGGCCTCGGCCAGCAGGCGATTGGCCTCATAGTCGAGGAGGGCCGCAAGGTGAGGTGTAGCTCTGGTGCTCTTGAGGTTAGTGTGGGAAGGTTTGTGAAGAGACACTTGAGTTGTCAGATGCGAGGCATTGGTCACTTTGCGACCAATGTTTGAAGAAACACGTTATAAGGTGCGAGCTATACGTTTTAGTTTGATGCCGAGGATTACTTCAGAATGCGGAATTTATTATGTTTGATAATCTTTTCGTTGTAGTAAAGAAGGTAAGGTGCGAAGACAGGGAAAATAGGGAGAAAATTAGTGCTTTTGACTAGGACTAATTATTTGAACCCTTAAAATATCATGTAATTCACGGATAAAACCTTGGGGGTTTTGCAATAATAATGGATGGCATGTTGAGGACGCGGTGATTATTATAGACATAGATAACAGAGTCAGAGCTTAGTGGTGCGGCTAAATTAACTATCCGTGAGGACCGTGTAATGTAAGGCACCCATCTAGCATTTATCCTATTCGATCATAAGAATGTGAGGATAACCTCTTTTTTTTTTTCTTCCACAACGTATAAGCGATGTTCAAATCCCATGGGCCATCTTCAGTAAGAGAAAACGTTTTATATAGGTGTATTGAAAGAGTGAATATTACATGAGCACCCCTCGGGAGGTACAACTATTGTATCTATGGGAATTAGCACTCCCAGGGGGAAAATGTGAGGGCTCGAGCTGAGAGTTAGGTAGGCCTTCTTTTTGTTGAAAATGTTTTTTTGTTATGTTAAGGACCACCTTTTTTCGATTCGCTGCTGTCTTGTTTTTCCACACCTACTACTTTCTTCTTCGACCTTGATCTTGTTTCATAGTTTCCTTTCTCAACTTACTGTTTCTATGCCCTTTCTGTATAGATTCCGCGTTCCCTCAAGTCCATACTAAATTGTGCTTTCCTCTCTTTGGATCGCCTTTGTGGCGGATAGGGAGGTATAAACTAACTAATAATCTAATCTATCACTTGAGCACTTATGCTTATAGTTCCTGAACTCAAATTGGGATTGCTAGACTTACAGCTGCTCGAAGTTTCTCACATGTTTTCTTGATGCCTTACTAAATTATGCTTCTCTCGCTCCCTCCCTCTCTGGGAACTCCTTGGTTGGGGATTAGGATTGTTGAAATTAACTTATAATCAAATCTAAAGAATTTAATTCTGTTGCAATAAGCGCAGTCGCAGTGTAGTAACAGTGACGTGCTGTACAACTCGACTGATTTGGTCTTGCTGGGAAGGTGGCATCGTGCCTGAGCGGCGGGTCGAGGTCGGAAATCCAGCGGCTGTGTGACGAGGTGGACGGCCTGTCCTCACAGTTGTCAGAGATGTGCAGACGCGGCCAGGGCAACTCACCGCAGGCCAACACCATCGCCAAGTGAGATCACTGTCTTCTTCGATTGCTTGTGCTCATCTCACCTCCTCTTACCTGGTGTTGGTTGAGTTACCTTTATATGTTGTGAGGTCGTGTGAGTTTTCTAATAATTAGCTTTGTATTTTTATTATTTTATGCATACATTCCAAGCAACTTGAGTGTAATTGTGTTTTGAAATGACTAATAAAATTGAATTTATACGCAGCAGGATTTTGTCTCGCTTAGAATACTTACCTTTTGGTATGCCTACTTGTAAAGTCTTTGCTATTTTCTTTGTGATGTGGGAAGTAACTGCTTCTCAAGCTGGTAGTTGTATGGCTGGGGTGAGGTGTTGTGCTTTTGTTTTGCTTTAGTTCTTGTGTCTCATCAGAGGATGCAACTATTATATCGATGAGAATTAGCGCTCCCGAAGGAAAGGTGTGAGCTCCCGAGCTGAAGGTTAGGCAGGCTTTCCTGATATTGGAATAGCACTGTTTTTTGTTTTGTACGGGGCTTTTTTTCTATTAAATGGTACCCTTCTTCAGTAGAACATATTGCTTCATTCTTTTCAGTTTCATGAAATTCTTTCAATCTTGCTGTTTCTATGCACAAGGAATCCGGTGTGGAAAGACACTTGTGCATAGCTTTCCCGTTCCCTTAATGCTATACCAAAAAATGCCTTCCTCTACGGTAAACATTTTATGTGGTCAAGGAGGCTGAAACAAACTTACCATCTTATCAAATTTTCGTATTAATAACTATTAAATCTCTTGTTTTTATTACGAAACTATAGTTGAAGCTAAATTCGATTTAACAATCTGGTAATGTGACTAAATGGTGCTGGGCAACGCGCATTCTGCGACTCAAGTTTTTCTCTTTGCAGTCTTAATACGAGAGGCTGCACATTTTGAAATGTTAATGGCAAACTGTTACGTGAATTCATTAGTTGAAGTGTTTGGAGCGTTGATGTTTGAGCAGCTAGATTTAACTGGTGCACCAATTTGTGGTAAGCTAGGTTTTACAAGTTTTCCTTCTCATAGTATCGCTTTTAAAATTTGTATATTGCCTTTGAGGTGCTGGTTGTGTTTCATTCTCTTGGTTATTAAACGTTCCTAATGGTTAAAGAAATTCAAATAAAATGCTTCCCAGTTTCAGTTGGCTGCGGCTCAAATAGATGCTGAAATGGTCTGGTTTACATTTCTAGAATCCTTCCTGTAAAATTAAGAACTATATCGTTCACCCACATAAAACTTTTTTCTTCTGACAACGCTGCGCCATTTCCGTAGATCGACTTTTATTTTTCATTTTAGCCGTGTCCTTTATTGAATTCTGTATTTTTTGTTTGCGTGGATTTTCTTCTTGAGTTAGAAATAAAATAACTTGCAATCTGTAACACTTAGCTAAATTTCCTTATTGTAACATGCTGTTAAGCGCCCCATAGACGATCAATTTAATTGTCAATATCATTGACTCAATTTATTGATGAGATTTTTTGTTGCCCACAAAATCAATTCATTGACGGTCGTCAATGAAGCCCACCGACGATCAATTAAATATTCATCATTGTCAATTATATTGACAATTAAATTGATCGTCTTTGGGCCGCTTTATGCAAGGAGTATCATTTGAAAGCTATCGACTTGAACTTCATTCAGATCTGAAAGCCTCGCGAAGGATGTGCGATGGCTCATGGAAGAAAGTTCCAAGTGGTGTACCATTCCTGAATATATTATTGTGCCACAGGCTTCCTAATTTTTCGGAAAGTTCAATGGCAACTGATGGTGATCTCTTAATCTTCATTGCAATTATGCTAAAGTAACCCACAGGTTTTTCAAACTTTAAAATCAATCCTTTTTTGAGTTCTGTAATTAAAACATTTATTCCCATGCATCACATACTGATCATAATTATAACGAGTTTAAAATTTTTATTTTAAAATAACTGATCACTCATAAGTATTTAGCGTAGATACCATTATCGTAAATAAGGGTTAGGAATGCAAAAAACTCTTAAATACTTCTTGAAGTACATTTTCATCATTTGTATACTTATTTTCACCCTAAAATTGTGATAACTTAAAAATCTGATCACATTTCCTGCGTATGAAATCAAATATTGAAATATAATTGTATTTGTTGCGGAATTTAAAAATTTTCAATAGGATGTAAAATTACTGAAAAAATCACTGGTTTCTCATATTTTAGTGAGTTGTGAGGTCCAATTTCACTCGTTAAATGATTTCTTATTTATGTCTATTTTATTTAATGTTCTGCCAATTGTAGCCACCAGGATAAAGAAAATCAGAATCGCGTTGCGTTACTACTAGGTTCGGGCTGTGTCATGTTGTGACGTTTACGGTCCTGGACCACATTGTTGTCCTCTGTTTCTTGAAGTTAAGACCATTCATTTGCTTGTTCTGTGTTATTCGTTGGTGACCATGCAGAGTTTGTGCACCGCATCAGTTTTAATGTTTTATAATGCATGCTGTTTTAATGTTTTGTATTATATATCGAAATTTATGAATGCTAGTTGCATTTTAATTAATTTAGCATGTGAGTGACAGTGTATTGAAATTTTCAGGGCTCTGTCGGCGAAGCTGCAGGAGCTCAAGAACAGGATCCAGACAGCCGTGGTGGACCGCATGGTGGAAGACTTTGCCGACATCGCCACTCCTCTCAAACAGTTCACCGACGCTACCCTCGCTCCTGAAGGTCGGTTAATCTTGCATCACAGTTATTTCAATTTGTATTCAAATATTTTATTTCATTAACGAGTTTTTGTAATTTTAATTAAGTAACAAATTACTTGAAGTGAATTCTTCTGCCCTGGTTAGTTTAAACTCGCATTGAGTGGCCAGCGTTAAAACTGATTTTCATTGCAATCACTTGTTGAATGAGATAGTGTAGCCTCTTAGTGTGATACAACTATTGCATCTACGGGAATTAGCGCTATCAGGGGAAAGATGTGACGTTCTATGTAGGCTTTCCTCTCATTGAAATTTTTATTTTTATTTTGTTACGAGCTTTCTTTTTCCTGTTCATTGCTGTCCTCTTTTCAACACCTGTTTCTTATTTTTTCTTTATTCATAAACTTTTTTCAATCGTGCTGTTTCTATGCGCAAGGTGTGGAGACACACATTGGGCACAGATCCCCCAATTCCTAAATTCCATAGGAAAGGGTGCTCTCCTCTTCCTTCTTTTGGAAACATTATTCTGATTAGGGTGGCTCAAACTTATTTATGATTTAATCTAAGCCGTAGTGTCAGAAGAAATTCTTTGCTAGGCGTCGTTAATACAAACATTTTCTCTTTTTTCTGCTTGAGTAGTTCTAGTGTATGAGTTAAAATTCTTTTAACGGGAGTGAGTGTTCCTTGCTAGCTGTCACCTAGGTACTGCAGCTTTCATACGTATATCATTAGCGTCCACTTGTTCTCATATTTGGATTGTCACTAGTTATATTAGAGTGTTGCTATTCATATTAGAGTGTTGCTATTCATGTTAGTCTTGCTATTCATATTAGAGTCTTGCTATTCATGTTAGTGTTGCAATTCATGTTAGTGTTGCTATTCAAATTAGAGTGTTGCTATTCAAATTAGAGTGTTGCTAGGCATGTTAGAGTGCTGCTAGTCATGTTAGAATGCTGCTAGGCATGTTAGTGTTGCTAATCATGTTAGAGTGTTGCAAGTCATATTAGAGTGTTGCTAGTCATATTAGAGTGCTGCTAGTCATGTTAGAATGCTTGGTACGGTAGCTTGTCCGAAGAAGGCCTCACGCTAGGAAGTAAGTAAGGTGTGGTGCGGTTGAGCAGGCACACCTGGCCGAGCGGAGACGTTTGAGGACCGTGCCCGTAACCTCAGCTCGTTCAGCAACCGCGCCGCCAAGACAGCGCGCATGGTGGCCGCCGGCAGCACGGGGGGCAACAAGAAGGCGGCTGAGGCCCTCCTGTCCTCTGCCAGTCAGGTACTGAGCCTCTGGCTAAAAAAAGGCAGATACTACCTGCTGCTACTCGAGGCAAAAAATTAGTCAGATACTGCTCCTCTGGACAAAAATTAGTGCTCCTCGGATATGGCTGATGCTTTATTTGCAGTTTGCAGTTGTAAATTTACTCCGTCTCCACTTCTAGTTACTTTATTGCAAAAATGGGCATTATATGTTCCTGAAAATCAGTGCAACTCCTTGTTGAAACGGTATTTATTATCATAGCGATGCTTCTACCGAGAGTAGACCAAAAGCGCTGGAAAACTAATGAACTGTGTAAATGGGATTTTTAGTTAAGACAATTTTTAGATTTTTTATTTATTAACATATTTTAAAACGAGCTCAATTATTTTATTCATTTTTTGTATCAACTGATATGAGTTTTCAAGCGTTCGCGAACGTTTACTTCATTACATTTCGCCCTAGCTGAGAGTTAGGTAGGCCTTCTTTGTGTTGAAATGAAATGTTTTTTGTTATGTTAAGGACCACCTTTTTTCGGTTCAGTGCTGTCCTATTTTTTGGCACTTACTACTTTCTTCTTCAACTTTTATTTTGTTTCATAAACTTCTTTCTCAACTAACTGTTTCTATGTCCCTTCTGTACAGATTCCGCGTTCCCTTATCTCCACACTAAATGGTGTCTTCCTCCTTCCTCTCCGCGAAACGCCCCCTTTTTTTTTAGCTGTTCGGGAGGCTTAAACAAACAAATAATTTAATGATGCATTTGATGCGCCCCCCCCCAGGTGGAGAGCCTGACCCCACAGCTGGTGGCAGGCGGGCGCATCCGCATGAGCTTCCCCAGCAACGAGGCAGCGGACGAGCACTTCGAGAACCTGAGGCGCGAGTACGCCGACCGCATGGAGCGAGTCAGAGACCTCGCTGACGAGCTCACCGACTCTGCTGCGTTCATCAAGGCTTCAGGTGCATCGTCGCCTGCTTCTGCTCTTTTTGTTTTATCTCTCGCTGGGAATTTCATGGCGATCACCTTGAATTGGGTTTTGGCTGGAGGATTTGATCTAAAGATCTTCCAATGCAAATGAGTTCAGACTATATGGAGGCTGGTAATCAATTCTCAAATTTGAAAATTAAATTAAACCATAAACTTCGTGAAGCACGGGCGACTTGACTTCGAGAGCCTTTAAGGATTGTGATTATTTTCGTACTTTTTGCAAGTGTATTGTTTCAGAGGAGCACTCGCAAATTTTCGTTAGTCTAGTTTATAGTTTAATTCGTCTAAAATCTCAATTCTTCGGTGTGAATTATGGGGGATCAACCTTTGACTATAGAGCTATCATTATAAATGGAAAAAGTACACCGGATGAAGAAAAATAGTTGACCAGAAATCAAACTGCACGTTCTCTCAGCTTGACATTTACACATTTGTCGTGTATGGTTAACTAGTTCTGCTCTTTCTTGCGCGTAAGGGTTGAAGGAAATCACATAAGCAAACTAACTTATTTACCATAGGTTGCTGTAGAACTTGTTCACCTCTTAGGTTGTCATTGAAGCCTTGTTGTTAATTTGGCCCACAATGCTCAAATTGTTGACTGTTAGATCTTATGTATATTCTTATGTCTTGTAACGATGTGCATGGTTGTGATAAATAAATCCTTCTTTATAACAAAAATTTGGAGTAGATTACTGGAGGTTTTTCAGTCTTAGGGATCGCGCGTCTAGCTCCATCTTGAGTTATGTGTCGTACTTGATATCGGTTTTCTGCTGATGGTACTGAAATGTTCTAGCCTTGTTGTTGATAGATCTATATTTATGGTTTCTGCTACGCTGGATAATTGTTGAAGTCATTCATTTCAATGTTCTACGGGTGCAAATGTTAATTTTGAAACGGGCTTACTGCAATGCTCTGGAAGGTTTATGATGAAGAAAATGTTCTTACGTCTTATTCGTACTATTAGTATTTTAGTTTTCAAAAGGGAACGAATCAAATGCTATTTAGAGCTTGAAGTTGGTACTGTATGCTGTCAAAAATTTTTTGTTTCAAATCACTTGCGTCGGGCGTTAGTCTAGTTCAAATGAAGCTTGTATTTTGTAGTATACTCTTCCGCAACTTTTTTCAACATCAATAATTGTTTTGCTGTATAACTTTCTAGTAGCGCTAATTGATTTCTAATTCTAATTAGTGAAACAAATTCTCAGTCGAATGCATTTTCTAATAGATAGCCTTTATTATAGAGATGATAATCATTCATGCTGCATGGCCAAAATTCAGTGTGTTAGAGGAGCTGAAACAGCGCGTGGTATACGAGCATTGCAGGTAAAATTCTGCAGTTATCAAGCAAGCTCTGTATTGGATGCATGGTTGCATGTCACCACGTGATGAAATACTCTAAAGTAGTTAACGTTGAGCAGAGGAGGTGATGAGACGCCACACAGCGGCGTGCGAGCGGGCCATCGCGGCCGGGGAGTCGCAGGCGGTAGTGGGGAACGTGAGCAACATCGCGCGGCTGGTGAGCCGCGTGCTCATGGTGGCCAAGCAGGAGGCTGATAACTCCGAGGACCCCAGCTTCGTAGCGCAAGTGAAGGCTGCCAGCGCCAACCTCGAGGCCGGTCAGTCTTGCTAGCTTAACTAATTTCTCTGTTCAAAACATGGACATCGGTTTTTATATCCTGAGAGAGCTGCATCTTGAGCAGTGATCACAAGAGCAACTGGGAGGGCTCGAAACAAAGCTGCATGATGGTGGTTGCGGAAAGAGATGTGTATGGATGTCGCATTTCCAGTCGCATTTTTAGTGTGGAAGTTATTTCCTATAAAAAGGTTTTCTTCCCCAACTAAAATGGAATGTCTGCTAATTTTATCGATATTTTGCTAATTCAAAGTCAATGTTGGAATTTTTGCTTGTGTATGTATCGTTGTATGCTCCGTCACTATTTGATGAGTCTGAAGTTGCCTAAATCGAGTGGAAGCGGATGTAAAGTGAGCACGTCTGAGTTTCATGTCTGTGACGTGCAGGCGTGTCGCCGATGGTGCGCAACGCCAAGGCGGTGGCGGTCAACCCTGGCGATGAGGTGGCTGTCAAGCGCTGGAGAGACAGCAACCAGGCTGTGAGTTGTGCTCATTTTGGTGACGTGTTTAATTTTCTTCTTGAGGTGCTTTGCCCGCGTGTGATTCAACCATTGCAATCTCATCAATATGTTCGGAGATTTAGTGCTTGTCTATCATCTGAACTAATATAGATCCTTAGTATCTTGGTTACGTACCACTATAGAATACGATTGTTCACTACCGCTTTTTCAAGTGCTTAGAAACTTAATGGTTTTGTTGAATTTGGATTGCTTGGGTTCGATGAATGTTGTATTTTATCCCATATTTTTCGACTCAATTGTGATAGTGCAGATCAAGCCCTTCAGATAACTATAACGAGGAAGTTGAAAAAGCTCTTTCACCTGTGTATTAATTACACAAACAAGTAATTAATATCTCAAAATTAGGTTTAACTTAATCGAAATTTTGCTCTTTCTTGCGCGTTAGGGTTGAAGGGAATCGCATCAGGCTCGCATCTGTAATATCGCATCTTATTTTTACCTCATAAAGGTCGCCCTCTTTGGGTCGGTGCCTTGCATCGTAAGATCATACAGCAAAGCCTGATCAGCTCACACCGCACTTTCCACAGAGAACTCATAACCGAATTGCCTCTTTGCTAAGAAATATTCTCATGTGTAAGATAACTCTTCTGTTAACATTGAAGGTCACAAATGTGTAATAGGGCACATTCTATCATATCTTTTGAGAAGTTTAGTCTAATGAGGACTACTCTAGATGAATGAAATTTCAGATTCTTTTTCCTCAGGACGAATCTGAACTCAAATTTTAAATTGGCCAAAGCTTTCGTCTACATTTGCTCAAACCGTCAATAGGTGGCCTACGAATATATGTTCTTAGAAACCTCAAATAGGGTCTGTGTGAATCCGGTATTTGCCATGAAAATTCCGTTTGGATTCTTTTACTCTTAAGTGTGAGAATAAGGTTGGTTCAATGAGTAAATGCGGCTGAAATTGTGGGCCACGTTCAGAATTCTGCTTTGCGATACAATCTGCGAGAAGAATTTGAAATAGATAGCACTCTGAAGCGTCTTCTATTTTCTTTATTAAATAATAGTGGTCAGCACTTCATTCATTTTTTTCTCAAGGTTGAAAAACGGCTAGTAGTAATTATTAGTTGAAGTGCATTAATTACAACGGAATTAAAATTATTAGAAAATACTTGATTTTAAGTATGCTGGACGGCTAAAGTAGTCACCTTGAGTCCAATTTAATCATGTGAGGCGTAAACAATTTAATCAGTTAATATAGTTTTTGTACTAATTACTGGGATTGCTTGAAAACTGAGTGTGTGATGGGCGTATCTGTGATTTAGGCTTCACTCCCTTTTGAATTTTCCCAGTATTAATCCTTCACATTCCCATCTGATTATCCTTACACGAAAGATTTTTTAATACAATTCAAGTGTAATTCGAAACATTTTAATTCCTAATTATGTGGTGCATATGATTTTGTGTGGCGTTGTTAGAAGTTCTAGGTACCCTTTATCAGTTGGATATTTTCTTTTATTTTTATTTGGTATTGGTAATTTTCGTGTTTTTAATTCCGGTGAGGAATACGAATACAACAACCAAGCAAACAAATGAACAGTAAACCAACGAATAATCTGTGTATTGTATTTGTGTTACCGGAAAACGACCATTGTATCTATGGGAACTAGCATTCCCAGGGGAAAGATGCGAAGTTCCGAGTTGAGAGTTAGGTAAGGCTTCTTTTTGTTGAAATGGAAAGTTCTTTTGATGTGTTACGGACCTTTTTTTTGGTCCCCTGCTGCTAGATTTTTGAGCACTTATAACTTTTATCTAGTTTCATTAACTCACTTCCTAACCTCTTGTTTTTATACGTAAAATATATCTCGAGTAGGAACACACCTAATGCATTGATTCTACGTTCCTTTCAACTCCATACTAAATGATGCATTCTTCCTTCTCTCTTAAAAACACCTTTGTTGTGGTAAGGGAAGCTTAACCCAACTTGAAATCTAATCCAAAGATACGAGTATGAGTATTGAAAATTTATGCTTAATATTATTTCCTCAATTTTACCTTGTTGTGACTACTCTTTAATCACCCCTTAACTCTGTCGGGCATTTCTAGCTCAGTTAGCGCCGAAATTCTACCTACAAAGTCATTTCAAGTGTTCAGTTATCCTAACATGTACCATTGTAAATTTAATCATTTAAATGTTTCAACTTCTCCGTCCTGTATCACCGATACGCTCTGCAGGAGAAGCTATGTAAGGCCGCTGCCTAACTTGCCCTAATGGAACTCAACGGCGAAGGTAGCAGCATCCGGGACTTACATACATCTGGTGGCCCCAGAACCTCATTTCTAGGTTTCCGTAGCAATAAACATTCATTAACTGCAAGGGTTGCCCTAATGTTTTAAGTCCTGCCTATTTGTGTTAGGAACTTCGACCGTGACGCGCCATGCGTGAGCACGTGCCCTAGCGTGAGAACCAACCTCCGATTTCGGCTTCTTCTGCACTGGCGCTTTGTTGTATATCTGCTGAAACGTAGTGTGTTGTATGTCAGTGTACTGCTGTGAACATCTAATAACTTCTGTATCAGAGGCTTGTTCTCTTTCTTTTCCTAGTTGCAATATTCATTCGTGTGTCGAATCGTGTGTATGTGACGGGCATCAAGTTTTATAATCTCATCACACATGTCTAATTCGCACGCTTCCGTGCAGCTACTGAATGCCCTGGGCGAGGTGCGGCGGGCGGTGATGGTGTACCCTGAGGAGGACTCCATCCCTGCAGCCGACATGGCCAGGATGCAGCTCAATGGTAAGCTCCTCTTCTTTCTCTACTACCTCCTACACCCTTTAAAATGATAAAAGTATACCAATTTTGTATGAAATGTATATTAAAATCCCCTCTGTGAACTTCGGTTGTTCCTCTAGTTAAACGTTAACCTTCAGCTAGTTTTTAGCAATTTTGTTGCAGAGCAGCTGTACTGTATTGTCCGTTCAGCTGTTGAATAATACACTTCCATATTGCACTTTCGAGTTCATTACTTGACTGGACAGGAGCTTGTAATTTTTTATTACGTTGATATACATTTAAGCTTGTGCGTAGAATTACTGGCGAGGGAGGCGTAATTCCTTATAGTTATGATCCCACACTCGTTATGGTACGTCCGCTATTGAAATGTTTCGCAACGTCTGTTGTTGAACTTTACTTATTAGTTAATTAACCCTAGCCTTGTTTATTTGAAGTATTTCTCTCCACACGAGAGCAATGCAAAAGACGTAGTAGTGAAGTGAAACAGAGCCCAGTCACTCCCTGCGCCTTATTTTTCTTACTTCATTTCATTGCACCTGAGACATGTTTGGAGCAAAGCATTTTGTCACTACTGCATCATGCGATTGGCTATGGGTGCCCGCGTCTAATGACGTAATTATAATTAATAATGGTTTGCAGCAATAGGGCTGCTGCGGTCCCTGCATCAAAACTAACTATCCACTAAAATGGAAATAATAATTCATGGTCGTTTAAATTGAACTCGAAAATTTCTCAATGAAGTTAATTTCTTACTCGCTTATATGAGATGTAATCGTGTGTGTCAGGTAAACAATGAAAATGCATTTGCATGATTGTACATATAGGACGGACAGCGACATTTAAAGGCGTTTCATTTGCGGCCACCAGTTCCGCACATATGAGGACACATTTGGACTTCACTGTCTCATGATGCACATTTCTAGTTGGCCCCCCATCACGGAGACGCATAGTAATGCAAGAATTAACTGTCCTTAAATCTGCATAGATGCAGTGCAAGTCGCTGATCGTGTTGTATTGCTCCTGTTATTCAGTGATGAATGAAGAATGTGCGGAACATTAAACGTCTTTAAAAACCGACACATATTCAGTATCAGGAAATGAACATACGTTAAGGGTAATAGGCGTTTTTGTGTGATGGTTTTTATTAAATGAGGAGAAATAGCAATGCAGCTAGTGGCGCTCGCTTATCCTCATTATTGGTGATTCCAAATTGGATGTGGTACATTTGTAAACAGTCTTGGTATTGTTGGGACTTCTTTCTTTGTAATTGGATATTGTGGAGGCTTGGTGGTTCACTTACCTTGCAATGTATCTTATTATTTTTATTTAATTTTTTCCATACTTATTCAATGCATCTAGTGAATACCTTCGTATGTTAGTGTACGGGGTAGTCTTCATAGAATATCGTCTTGCTTCCAGCCAGTAAAGCACGTAACCTTTACAAGTGACGCTCCACAGCTTCTGTCATGTGTGTTCTTTACTTGTGCGTAATTTTATGAGAAAGTATGTTTTATAGGTAGTATCTGCGTCTTATTACTGAAAACGTTTGTTGTAGCTATATTCGTTTCTTTAAATGTGCTTATTAGCTTCTTATTTCTCTAGATAACATTTTGCTGCAATCCAGTTTCAAAATCTTTGTGATTCTTTTCTTCACATTCTTTTAAGCCTTTCCTGAGCACACCTGTGAAGTAAAAAAATCATTTCAAATTAAACATTTACCTTCGAAAATACTTCATTTAGAAATTCGCAGAAATTTGGCCAACACATTTGCCTTGGGAGAACTGAGAGTCGCGAGTAAAGCTATCCTCATTGAATTATTCGGACGAAGAGATTCCTATGGTGTGTTTGCATACGATTGTTGTGTGCGGTGTGGGCTGGTTGCAGCGGGCCAGCTGTTGCCGCAACCAATGGTGGACCTGCCCAGCATTGAGGAGGATCTCATGAAGATGGACTTTAGCCAGATATTTGCTCCACCGCTGCAGCCGCCCAAGCCTGCCGCCTCTCTTAGTACGTGAGACACAGAGTGTTCCACTGGCTGCGCCTCGACACCTCTGACCACCGTGCGCTAGTGTGCCAGTGTTGACAGCTCCTCGTAACCTACTGTAACCCCTCACGCGCGCCATGTGCTCGCTCATGTGCCCTTGATGTGCTCCTCGTTCGGGTTAACTGACAAGCTCTGTGTTTTATGGGGTTTCCCTTAGTAGCCTGGCTACGCTTCTCATTTAATACGATTTTTCGTAGCTTTTCCATAGTTAGTATGTGTCCGCAATCAGCTGGTTTTTTACTTTGAATGTACGTTACTCCTCGTTTCATAGCGTGCCTTACTGAACGTTGTGCTGCAGAGTGTTGTTTTACCCTCCTGGAGCTCCAAGTCTCCTGTTCCTGGTATCACTTTCATTCGTGCCATCAAATGTAATCCATATCACTTTTACCTATCCTGTGGAGCGGCTCCGCATCTTGGGGTTGACCTCTTTTCGCGGATGTTTCCTTCATTCCTAACATGCACATAATTTTGTTTACTGTCTTACACTATTCGTTTTCCTCGATTGTTGTCGGCCATGAAGATGTCGTTTTAACCCAATGTTTTTATTTTAGAAAGCGTTCTATTTTACCGATGTAGGGTTTGGTGTTCCTTTCGTCGATTCAGTTGTGATTTTAAATCGGTTTGATAACTTAGATTATATTTTAATTCGGTGCTTTCTTTACAAGCTTCCCTTGAGCGTTTGTTGGACGAAATGGGTGAGTCCGATTTCTACTACACAGAATCTAAATTGGCTGATCATTGCGCCTTGTCCGTAGCGTGAATTGTACTTGTGGTTTGTGTCGTGTGTTCTGTAGTTACGCGATGTCTTGTATTGTTGTGAAATGCCGTTATTTTAGCATATTTAGTGTGTTGTGATTGTTGAGTTTTAGTGTAATCGTGCGTCATGTTGTACAGTGCGTATCATGGATACATTCTGTGGGCTTTTCTCCTATCATTAACGATTCATTTTCGAACCATGTCCATCACTAACCACGTCCTCCCTATGGGCCCGTCAGGGAGCAGATCAGTCCCTGATTGGGACGTGTCCCCACAGAGCACCTTGGGGCGCTACCATCGAACTCCAGAGAACAGCTGGGGGCGCCACGGTCGAGGTACCTTCTTAGCCTCGTCATATTTTCAAATTATGTCCATCTAAGCGTTTGTCATGCTTTGCGTCGCTCATTCCAAGTGTGAACAAATCTTTCTTCCTTGATCGAGAACTGCCCACGAGTAAATCGTGACATTTCTTTATTCTTACCGAAAAACTGAGCCAATTCTCTTACGACCTTCCTAACTTTTCAGGATAGTAATTTTTCATTAACTTTAAATGAATGTGGGGATGAATGCCATTTTGTTCTCTTCCCGACAAGTTTATCACTTTTTAATTTTTCCTCTTAATACTTTGACTGTGTCGTGCACCACCGGTGGCCACGGGGGGGATTTTCATAATGATGCTGACCGACGCGTAGTTAACCAACTCAATTTTCATAAATACTTAAATCAAAACTAAATGAAGACTCGATCCAGATAATGTTCGCTATTTTCAAAATTGCACGACAGTTGACTTTGAATTTGAGTTGAATATTAAACTTCAGTTTTACCTACCGCAGTCAAAGTGTTAATAGCGTCAATTTTATGAATAATGAGTAAAAAAGTCCCACGAAATGTGGAATATTCTTCAATTTTACAAATTTTACTTATTTTAGCTCGCGCATTTGGTGGCTTGGAATGAGTTGTTGCATTTTATAAATTCAGGTTTGTGTTCCATCTTTGTTCATTATTCTGTCATGTTTGTGGAGCTGTGAAATTATTGCACTTCTACTAGTACCTCAGTGACGTGTGATACATTTGTAAAGCCTCTGTTCCATTTTCTTCGTTTATTTCACTTGTCGCTTCCATCAAATACGTGTTAAATTTAAAATTTGATATGGATGGACATCTGAAACCCAGAGGGCCTGGCCCGGCTCTCAAGCGACTTCAAACTTGCCTACGCAGAGGTATAGCTGCTACAGAACCAACTCGCCCCTATACGGAAATGACATCCTAAAACCTAACGCAACAAACCTATTTAACCGAGAGTCACTGCTGAAGTCAACGCTTGTGTGACTGCGGTGGTAAAACCAGGAATATTATAATAATGATAATGATAATTTAAAATTTAATAAAAACCTGTTGCACGTTAAAGCTGAATATTGGCCATGTATCTCTTACGTTTCCTTGATAAAGGTGATGATATTTCATGACGATAGAGCGCGAGTGTGAATTCTATGCTCTCATGTCAGTGGTTGGGCGATTTTTCCTTGAGATCATGGCTTGGAAGCGAGTGGGTCTTACGCTTCTGTAGTGTTGCAACACAACACTCGAAGTAAGAGAAGTGCAACACTCTTATTTTGTTGTAATAAATTTCTATCATAAAGCGGCTACTTCCTGATTTAAGTGTACTGTACTAGATGTTTTTCTTTTGTATATTCTCCCAATGTTATTTTGGTATTCTTTCAATGGCGAATAATTTACCTGCTTTCATAGCTCGTCTCTTTCAATTATGTCATTTACTTACAAAAGAGTAGCAGTTCATAACGTAATTTTATTTCATTGTTATCTACTGTACTTTATTTTTCTTTTTTACCCTTCTATTTTTTCCTCTTGCTTCAAAATTTCTTTCATAGCTTTTTAACTTGCCAAATCACAGGGATTTTCACCACTTTTCTCATTTATTGTCATTTGCCGTAATTCTTAGCTTTGCTTAATCATCTGTTCTCGACCTTTCATTTAAGTGTCAGTAATGTCCAAACCAAAGCTTACGGGCTTCATTCAACATCCATTTAGCCATGTCATATCCGCAGCTAGTTTTCCAGCGGTGAAGTCCATCCGATGAACGGTGTTTTCCTTGGTTTGTGACCTCAGTTTTTTAATTAATTGAAAATAAAGATTCATCTTTTGCTTGAGGGTGGCCATTAGTTGTGTGTGCGAGATATAATGAATAACGATCAAGTTGAAAAGAGTAGAGAGACTTCCACCCTATCCTACTGCAAGTAATCTTGGACTCTCCGTATGCTCTCCTGGACTTACCCTCGTCATTCTTTTTCTGGCTTGCTTTCATTAGAATTTTGAGTACTGCTTCCATTTTAGTGTGGTCAATTTTCATCGTGGTAGCGTGATCATTTTTCATCTTGTTAGCGTGAAGTGTGTCCATGCGTGTACCAGGTGACGCGTCGGACAGCTTGTATGAGAGCTGTACGGACGACGAGCCGTCGCTCTACTACTACAACTCGACCCCTGCAGCCGCCCCGGTCGCTCCTCCTGCTTACTACCAAAGCTCTCTGTTATCTCACCTTGACGAGGCCGCGTCATCGTGTAAATACTCACGTCCACCTCATGGCACACCGTCTTGTAGCTCACGCACCTCACGGGTTACTTGGTTCCAGTGCATCTTGGCTGCCTCTAAATCATCTAACTTGCATCGTACGATTGGCTCTCACGGTCCTAATCCTAACCAATTTTATATTTTATTATTGATAGTATTCTCTCCTAGCACTTGTTGGAGGTTTCCAGCATCTGTTTAGGGCCGTGAACTGAGGCTGTATGTCTTTACCAGCGTGATTTGTACGTCTTGCGTTGGTCAGCAACATCCATGGCTGCTTACTGCAGCATCGACAGCTCTAATTACCCCAGTTTGTTGTGGGTTATGTTTCGAAGTTGGGTTGGCCTAATGCTTTTCAGGATTCCCAATTTACTGTTTGAGTAACCTCATGCATGCATGAATGCGTGTGATACCAATTGTTTCTGCAGCTTATAATCATTTGCTGAGAGATGATCAGTTCCCTTTTGAAATCCCGTCAAATTCAAAACTGTTGAACGCTTTCAAACTTTGCTGCAAATAATTCACGACATTGCGCTTATTGAACTGCAATATCATATTAAGTTATTCGTTCATTATACATTTACAGTTCATTTCATCATTTTGTATGTATAACACAATAATGCAAATTATCTCGAAGGGTGCTGCAGTTTTTTCTCCATGTCACTAGTGTAGCTGTTGACGAACGGTGCCGGCAACGCGTTGGAACGTGACATAGACGTGTGACCAGTTTATGAATACACCTTGTCTTCTACTCTTGCTTTCTGCCTGAATAAATGCATTATTTGCCTTGTGTATTTTAATTCTTATAAATGATCGTTTCCCCCTTCATGCATTGTTTTAATCGAGTGTAATCGTGCATGATCGTCCACCCTCGACTGATGCCATGTGATGTATCAGGTACTGCTGTGTTTCTGTACGTTTCTTCTTTTGTCTTTAATTATTTACCCGATCCAAGTTATTATTATCTCGAGGATCTCATCTGTTTTCAGGGCGGTAGTGCATGACTTCACTTGTTTCACTGTGCTGTTTACAATAAATGTTATAAATTACCTGCGTGAACATTTTCCGAGGGTATCCATGGACAACTATGGATGTAGCTGTAATTAGATAGAAGTTTGCATTGCTTGTAGAACGAGTTCTGTGTTGGGATGTTGCTAGTGTTGTTCAACTGTCTTCTGTAAACTTGAATATCTTGTAAGACGCTAACCAGATTTGGCGACTGTCTGGGAGCTCTTGTGTTGTTTATTTTACTTGTTCTGTTTTGTACGTGTAGCGTTGCAATTTCATGCATGACTTTCTCTTACGGTAAGTATTAATTTGTTGGTAATTATAGTGAAATATATGTTCAATGAGAATATGTATTATTGGATTGCAGCTGTGGTACATTTGCAACATTGGTTGAGTGTTCATAATTCTCTGAGCTACGCACCTCTTCAAGTATAATAATTTTCTACTTCTTAACACTTTGACTGAGCCAGGTAAAACTGAAGTTCAACATTCAACTCAAATTTAAAGTCAATTGTAGTAAGCAATTTTGAAAAGAGCTTACATTAACTGGATCTTGCCTTCATTTAGCTTTGGTTAAATATTTATGAAAATTGAGTTTGTGACTACTGGTTGGTCAGCAGCATGATAAAAATCCTCTCCTTGGCCACCGGTGGCGTATGTCGCAGTCAAAGTGTTAAAATTAACTATGACATGAAAAAACTTGTACAATTGGCGTTTAATTTGTTCTATATTTTCGTTGGATCGACTTTATCTCAAGTGCGCTAATCGAAGTTTTTCACAACTTCGTGGACGCTGTCCTCACATGACGTCCAGTAAACTCTTCAGACGAAGTTCAGCTACTCTTCGTATTGTTGCGAAAACACAAGTGTCGAAAAGAAGATGGAGCAGCTGTAACATTGATACGAGTGCTGCCGCTCTCCACTCCAGTATCTTTGTTAGTTGTGCATTCCGTCAAATGATGCAGCTGGATACAATTGCTTATATCTTGTGGCAGGAGCTCCTCCGCTGCCCTCATACCTGCGTCGTGCTGCTATTTGAGTGTGTGCTCGGATCTCTCATTGTGCTACGTGCTACCCTCAGATCACGCGCCCCCACGCCCCCCTCTGCCGGGCGGAGACAAGGCACCACCTCGCCCTCCACCTCCCGAGACAGATGATGAGGAGGAGCATCACATGTTCAGCAAGGCTCCCCTACCTAGCCAACCTATCATGGTCATTACTACTTATTTATTTAGTTTCATTCGAAAACGTAGCTAATCTGTTTTTGCTTTTCGGAGCAAATGATAGGCTGGGCTATGTTTTTTCTCAAATTGTTTCAACTATGAGACTTCAGAGTTACGTTGAGCAAGTGCTGTCTCAGTTATGAGTGAACGATAGAGAAGATGTGTTGAATATGAATTTTATTCTGTATTTCATGTCATTCATGAGTGATCCATCTACGATTAGCCGATAATGTCTAAGAGTTGAGTGAAGACCTTGAGCCAGAAAAGTCAAATGGATGTTTTCGTGTTACTTACACAGTAGATACATTTACTTTTTGTAAATTTAGCCTTTCCCAAATGAAATGTCATTCGTTGGAATCAAATTTCACGTAATCATTCTGTGGTAATGATGAAAATTCGATCCTCTATAGCAAAAGCCACATTGTTGAAATGTGTTTCCTAGTTTGAGCTATCTGTTAGTGTTGGGCGGGAATTCCCTGTGATACTGTAAATGAGAATCGCTGCCCTGTACTGCTTTCAAAGTTGTTGATCAGAAGTGCTTCACCTGCTGCTGAATTTATTGCTCTGCCAACTGGTTTCTTCTTTTGAATTTATTCAGCTATGGATGCCCTGTGGACACGTGAAGACATTTTGATGTAGGAATAAGGATTGCGGAATAAAATGACTTAAGGAATGCGAATCATAAAATATATCTTACCAGCCCTCGCTAAGTTGCGTTTGGCAGCGAATGAGGTAAATGGGGTGTTACATCAGGAGCCTTGGTTTACTTCTGACGCAAACTGGTGTGCGTGTGCATGACAGGTGGCGGCGCACGGCCTGCACCAGGAGGTGAAGCAGTGGAGCAGCCGCGACAACGACATCATCGCAGCGGCGAAAAAGATGGCCCTGTTAATGGCGCGGCTGTCGCAGCTGGTGCGGGGCGAGGGCGGCACGAAGAAGGACCTCATTGCCTGCGCTAAGAGCATTGCTGAGGCCTCCGAGGAGGTCACTAGACTCGCCAAGGATCTCGCCAGAGAGTGCACCGACAAGAGGATGCGCACGGTTAGTTTCAAGTGTTGCTCAACTTCTGTGTCCGAATGACTTATTGTGCTGTCTTGGCTCATAGCCTTTGGATTATCACTTTTACTCTAGGTCAGACGCTGTAAATAGAATCTAGAAATTTTTAGCAGAATGTAATACCGTGACATTTTCTACTGTTTGATGAAGAGTAGAACAGTGAATATAAAAATGTATTACGTGATCGAACTCTTGACGAGCGCGGTATCGTCGACAGAGTACTTTCTCCTAACTACTGTGTCTGGAATGAAATATTTGAAATAAATGAGAAAATAATTTTTGAAATAAATATGGCTTGCAACTTTCACCAATTTCATAGTCTTGTTCAACGAATTGTTATGTTAGTTTTAATTTCCTTCCATTTAAACACAATCTAATCTCGCTAATTTCGTCTTGAGTATAGAATTTTTCATTTACTCACTTTTTAGGTGGAATTTTTTCAACTTGTTACCATATTTACCATTAAAATTTTTGAAAATTTCATCAGTGTTACATGAAACATGTGTTTTTAAAGGTGTTGAATCGATGCGAGACATTATCGATCCCGACGCTCACCAACGATGACTTGATGAATTCCTTGCTACGCAATACGAGATTTGAGCAATGGATTTATCTTCTGCTCTGAATTAATTTGGAATCTTGAAGTCTTTTCCGTTTTCAGCTTATTTTATTACTGACGTCTAATTACTGCGTGTCATAAAGTTGCTACGGCTAGTTTTAGAAAGAATTTTAGTAATTTATTTGCATCGGTGTACGTGTTTTATGTACCGTTTTTAAGAATTACTGCTTCAGCCCTGCTCAATTTGCTGATGTCATTCACTCCTACCTATAACGGTGAAGAACCTCAGCAACAGCCTCTTATTGCACGTGCTATGGCTGAGTATAGAACTTCATTGATCATAACACGACTGAAGGATTAGTGATTGCCCTTGATAATTGCATATTCACTACCCTTTTAAAACCGGCTCACTCGGCGAGCAAACTTCCTGCTTGGAATTTTTCGTCATTGAACAATTTGGGTTTGGGCAGAACCTGCTGCAAGTGTGTGAGCGCATCCCCACTATCGGCACGCAGCTCAAGATTCTGTCGACGGTGAAGGCCACAATGCTTGGTGCTCAAGGTATGTTCTGGGTTCTGCTTAGTTAGAACTAACTTTGCCATTCATTCAATGTTGAAATCGTTTGTCTCAAGGTAGAATAACTTCCAAACGTAGTGTGCTTCAGCAAATATTTGCAACATGTTTTCTGTCTTTCCAGAACTTGAAGTCATCATGAAAATTTCTTTGTCGTTTCTGTTTTCGGTTTTAAACTTTGTGCTACGAAACCTTATAGAATTGTCTCTTAGTATTAACAAGTGCGGGTTACGTGAAAATTTCCTCTTCTTGAGTGTGACGCAGTTCCACGTGCTTCAGTAACTTGTCTGTTGTCCACCGGATGTTAAGGTAATCAGTAATTCGCAGTGCTCCAACATCTCTGAGGACAAAATACTGCTTCCTCAGGATAGGATCTTAGAATGGAGTACGATCGATTTTTTTTTACTCATTTTGCAGAGTGTGACTAAACTTAAGTTTGTGGCTGATGTTTTGAGAGTATCTAGGCTTTACGTATGTAATCAGAGGTGAGGCGCAAACCCAGATGCTGTTTTGGTGAAGTTTGATAGTGACGATGGTCGATGAGTTGGACCTGTGTAAAGACAAATAAGAGCCTTGACCGTGCTTGGGCTGAGAAAACTTCAAATCTCGCGACAATATGACACCCTGTTTGACCTCTATGGGCTCTGTAAATGGGATTCGAGACAAATTCAATTGTTGGTTACGTTTAGACAGCCTTATACTTACGATACTCTATGTGAATTGCTAAGTATTTTTTTATCATTTTGCGAAATATGTTTTAATGTTATTTAGTCGTTCCGTTCAAAATCCTGGCTCTTTTTCTTACCTCTTTAAGACGTCTAATCAAAATTTCCCTTGCGGTCGCTCGGATGAACTCATTTTATCAAAACAATGTGTCACTGAACTGTCAGTAAATATTCGCTTGACTTCCTTAGTCGGAAAGAGAAGTAACTTATTCAGCCCTTGTGTTTATGAAGCGCCGTGGATTTGAATAAAATTTCGTGTTTCACAGTTCCTTCTATGTTTCAATCTTGGTTCTTTAACAACTATTTGTTGTTGAGAGTCGCTTACATAGAATTTAGATGAATGCTTGATCACTAACTTCACATCTAACCAATCTTCTTTATCGCTCTTCATTCGCGTAGTTTTATTTCACGGGGAAGTTCGGTGTCTGTGATGTTTCTTGTTATTGTTTATTTTTATCTATGTTACTACAATTGGTTTCTTTATTAAGATTAAGAGGTCAAATTTAGTTAATTTCCCTTTGGCGTATATGACTGATGTGTGTTCTCGTATCCTTGACAGAGCGTTTCCCTCGTCGTGACGCTGAGATGGGTAAATTCATGGGTTTCATACGCCTCACTCATGCCATAACACTTCATGAGTTCTTAACAGCGTGCATGGTGTGCCACGAACCCACTTTTTCCACTCGTGTAGTAATCTTTTGCACTGGAGTTTTCTCAGACGATGTTCGGTGTTGTGTTCGAACTGAAATAACCATATCACTTGCCTGCTAACTCATAATACGCGCGCAAAGAGCCTGGTGAAGCGACAGTGGGAAATTATATCTATATTATTCAATGAATTACTGTTATTTCATTTTATCTGAACGCTAGCTTTGATTGAGTCGGATTTTAGTACTACCTCAACTATGGATTCACAGCTTCATACTCTGTTCCCGTCCTCTGTGGATTGTAAGAACAGACCGCCTAGTTGAACATTGACGGTGAATTGAAAGTTTTGTTAGTTGATTTTGATATAACTACAAAATTTAATGAAACACGCAGATATTGATATTTATTCAGGAATGAAGTTAGTAGAGACAGATGTGTAAACCGAATGTTCTTTTTCTCTATTCAATTTCAAACTTCCATCAACTAACTCTTGGCCATTAATATGTTTTGTATCTATGGTTGAGGGTGATTTTAATAGCTATTTTATAATGACCACTATCCATGTAGGTGTCCGATCCGGTGCGTGCTATAATTGTTTCACCTTGGTAGTAAACGTAAAAATTACTTGGACCAACGTCGTGCTTTGGTTTGCTGCCTCCGCAAGTCTTAAGTGTGTCATTCTTGCATGCCTTTGAATGCATTGTGTTCTGACCTAATGCTCATCATGACTGAGATGTGTTTTCCAGGAAATCATTCCAAGTTCGTATTCGAGCGTCGATTTTGTGCTATAATCTTACGCTTTATTTCAACAAAACGATACTTCTTACTGTTGAACGGAGCGCCTTTCTTAGACTAGGTTATGCCTGAATGTGTGTGCACATCAAACTCTATGAGCGACAATATCCACGTGTTGACAAATGTTTTGAAGTTTTCGTACCTGCTGATCACTTAGTTTCTAGGACGACATCATGTATTAAACTCAGGAAGCTACTTTTACTCACTATTCATAAATGTAACTATGTGTGCCCTGAACAACATTGATACTTCACGGCAGTGCGTAACAAAGCCGCTGTGTTTTTTGGGACTAGTTTTGGCGGGAGGAACTAACAAGAAAATTCATGTGTACAGAAACGTGTTAGCATTTATATCCACCCTTAAAATATTTCCTCCAATTTTGTTCAAAATAATGTCATGATGATTGAGCGTTGACAGCATCTCAGACAAGCAAACTTTTTTATTAGTGTGTACACCATTTCGACAGCTATGTTAGTAAAAATATATTTATAAAGATAACTTAGCAGTTATCTTAATAGCTATACTCTAGTTATGCTTTTTCCTTTTAAGTTGCTTAGGGTCTATCATTTTTTAATGTTTCACCATCTTATACACATAACTCTTGTTCTGAGAGCACTATTATATGAAATAAAATTACTGTGACTTGTGCAGGTCCCCTTCTGTTTTTTCACGTCTCAGTTCGAAATTCAGATTCAATCGAAAGTAAAATACTTCTCCATTTTGATACCAAGAGATACATTTAGTGAACTTTTTGTTAATTTTTACTGATGAGATGTTTCTTTGTCAATCACATGAATAGTGTGACTAGTGGTCAGATATCATTTTTACTCATGATGACAGGTTCATTATTGAGGGGATGTTCACTTTTTCGTTAAAGGTATATCGATATATAAATATTTAATATATATAAATATTATATATCTTTATGTATATATATCGTGTTTATGTATTACAAATATAACATGCATATTATGTACATCACATCATGCGTATAGATAACGAATAAGTTGATGGATGTCTAGGTTAACGAGCATTTTACTATTTCCATTCATCATTTCGAAGGCACAGTAAAACTGTTACGTCAAGATCGGGACTTTTTACTTATTTTTGTAATTTAATTTCTACAATCCTACCTACTTACTCGCACATTTTGTGCTGGTTTACATTGACAATTTTATAGAAATATTCTAATGTGGGTTCAAATGATCACGTTTGTACCATTTACGTCATGGGGTAACATCCTTGTTGGAAAAAGTTTTACACCGAATTGATTCCCTTCGGATGTTCGTCCAATATGAACTAAAATAACATGAAATAAAAATTTATTTTCGTTTTCTGAACGATTTGAAGTTGAATCCGTGCGATGTAATCTACTGAAAAGAAAACTGAAGCTCTTCTGCTAGATCAGTCTTCATTGACTCACTCCTTGGTTACATTTAACATTAGCTAGAACGTGTGTTCTTTCTTACGCAGCAGAGGATCCATCCAGAAATTAAAGAATTTATTTAAAAAAAAATCAAATTGGTTGATTGTTGACACTTGAATTGAGAGAAAATAAGGCTTAAAAATTATTTTACCATCAAGAGTTAGATTTGTATTTTTGTAGCGCATAATTTTTTTGACAGCTTCGAACGCTTTAAGAAAGCGCATTGCAGAAGCAATTTTTTGCTATCTTTAATGAAGGATATCTGAAAAATGCGACAGTTTGTATATGCACGTGTAGGAAATTTGATAACATTGAAATATGCGTTTATTGCTTGTTTAGTTGAACGGTGGGCGGTTCGATCAATATTTGTACCTTTTTTAGGTAATGTTTAGCAATTTGAATCAAAACTCGTGTTTCTGCCAGGAGCCGGGTATTATTAGCAGAACTTTATTGAATTATAGCAAACGTCATGCAATTATTAATTTAGATGTACAAGTATAATCCTCTCAGGAGGATACAACTACTGTATTATCTACGAGAATTAGCACTCTTGAAGGGAAAAATGTGAGATCTCGAGCTAAAGGTTAAGTAAGTCTTTTGTTGAAATAGAATTAGTTTTTTGTTTTGTTACGGACCATTGTTTATATTCGGTTCACTGCTGTCCCTGTTTTCAGCATCGATTACTTCTTTAACGTTTATCTCGTTTCATAAACTTATCTCTGAACTTTCTGTTTCTATGGACCTTGCGCATTGATTCTACGTTCTCTCGCGTCCACGTTCTCAAGTGCCTTCTTCCTTCCTCTTATGAACGCCTTTGTTGTGGTTAGGGAGACTTAAACTAACTTATCCATTTAAATCCAAACAATTATAACCAACAAAGATGATGTTCATTAAGTTTTGAAACTTAACAGTGAAATAGTGCAGTGAAATGGGTGAAATTTTTTCAACAAAGTCATGATATTGTTGTGAGTAAGTTACGTTTCTTTCCGGGAGATACAGCTATTGTGTTTATAGGAATTTCCGCTCTCAGAGTAAAGATGTGAGGTCGTTATTTGGTTAATATAGGATTTTCTATTTCTTTTTGTTTTGGTTCACTACTATTCTTTCTTCAGTGACTATTACTGCCTCAATTTTATCTTGTGTCATAAATTTCTTTCAATCTTGCTGTCTCTGTGTAAAGAATATGGGGATATTTTTTGAATAGATTCCTTGATTGAATTCAATATTAAATGGTGCTTCCTTCTTGTTTTTCGGGAACATCTTTGTTGTGGTAAGAGAGGCGTAAACTAACCGATAATCTTAAAATTTAATCTAAGTTGTATTTATTTATTCAGTGATATTTATCCGTTCATAGAAACAATTATTGAGTAATGTTTATCTAGTGAAAGTAATCCTTCGTTTGATAACTTATAAAATATCCCTATTTCTAGATGATAAGCGTGAGCATCAGTGGTGGTAGGATGCATGGATAGTTAGCATTTTCCTATGAGTTACTGTTCATCATCTTCCTTTTCTGTTCCCATCATGGATGGTTGCGCAGCCTCGCTGATCGGGTCCAGTAAGTATGGAGTGTTGGGTGCACCCTCTTGAGTGTCTTGTATTCAGACTCAGTACTGCCGAGCGTGTGTGAGCACTTTCTATGCTAGTGCACCCTGCCTTTACTCCTTGCCGCGTGTCACTCGCATCAATGATACGCACGTCCGACTCCCAGGAGAAAAAGCTTGCTTATTTAGTAAACTCTGTCGCGTGTTTTCTTTCCTGTGTGCAACATATTTTAAGCTCTTGCAAGATAGTACGTCAACTTAACGCGGAAGTGCACTAAGTTTCACGTAGTATTTGCTGACATGGAAATGAATTTTTTAATTATCTTGTGCAACCCAAGAACAAAATGTTTTTGGAGTTCTTTTAGCTAACTGGTCGAAAACTAGCAAAATACTTCTCTTCCTTTCTATTTTTCAGCCAACCAATTTGTATTGCTTATTTGGATCTGTTCTAAATTTAATTTTCCGCTGTCTGCAAAGATGGAAGTGGTCAACAAAGTTTATCATTGCATTGTGAATAATTTAAAGTGTCAACGCTGAGTGTAATTCATAAGGTACGATCAATGATATTCGTATGTACGTGCTACTTTATTTTTGTCGCTGATATATCGACAGAAGCATTTAAAAAAAGTTTATTAATGTGATCCAACGAAACTGGATCACTGGAGTGCTTCATTCTCTTTAGTACTGAACTTTCCTAAGGTTATTTTCCTCTTGTGAAGAGGGTGCCGCAATGTGCAACTTTCTAAATCTATTTTAATTGTTGTACTACCTCATTTGCAGACAAAATTGATGAACGAAACAGTTCAAGTTTTTATACAAAACGGTGGCGAACATGCAGCAACACGTGCATTTCGCAGCCCTTCAGAAAGTTGTTCAAAAGTGATTGTCCTTCAACGCATTTTGAGCGCTATCGACCATAGGGGTTTGGTAGGAATCTTGATTTTATCTCAGTGAAATATTCTAAAAATACTTGCCACGATTGGCCCTTTGTCCTCATTTCTACGACTTCCGTGCAGTCGTTGAACTACATTTAATTTGGTTTCCTCGGTGCGGGGTGCTTGCGGGGCAGTTACTTCTTGACAGTAAAGCACTTCAGTATAAAGAAATCGAACACGATAGTATTTATTTAGCGATAATATTCAATTAGGTTTTTGCTTTTTAGTTTTTAAAACGATTTTCAATCAATGCGGACGGTATTAAGTCCATCACATGCCCATTTGTTGACATTTTATTTTTTACATCAATGTATTTCCACGGTGCGGAGGTGCTTATGCTGCATTATTTGTCGATGGCATCATCGGAAATGTGTACCTGCCAGATATTCCATGAATTGATTCGCCAAATTTAATTTAAAGTTCACTTTTTGAGCGCATTTATTTCAACAATATGCTTCCATAGTTCTATTGCAAGCTGACCGTTTTGTTACGGACCGTGTAAATTGCCCACAGAGGTGTCCCACTTGACGAGGACTAATTCTGATTCAATACTTGGCAGCTGAAGGATTTGGCTTCGAAAAGCTAAGCAAGCTTTTTATTTCAGTCTTCACAAAATATAGGTAGAAGATGCGAAATACTATTCTCAAAGTACTTCACATTATTTTAGGTACACTGAGAGAAATTTTCACACACCTGTGTGTCAAACGATTATTCAGAAATATTTTGATACATTTTGAAATATTTCTTTTAACCACACATTAAAGCAGTTGAGAGAGTTGAATCACGAATTCACGTTTCAAATGGCTCAACGTTTTTTTGTAGAAAACCGAATAGTGTTTAAATTTTGTGAATGGAGTACAATTCTCTCCAAAAACCTTTATACCTTCGCTACTTTTTCCTCTAATTCTTGAATGTTATCTATATTAGTGTAATCAGTTGCCAGTCTATGAAAGAAAAATATTTAAGTGAAATAAAATTGAATTACTTCAAGTGTGTCATGGTTAGCACACTTAAGTGTGTCGTATAAGCCCATGACACACAAAAATGTGCTGGTTTTGGGACAAAATTTTTCTGTGTAGGACGTGTCGCTACGTTGAAAAATGTGATAGCAAGAATCTTTTTGGACAACAGCAATCTCAACGCTTTCGCAGCAGTCTGAGTTTAGGTATTGATGGACAGTGTCATTTTCTATTCATGGCATTAGCAAAACTGGTTTACCGTGTTGGGGACTTGGTGCGCGCATCATTATTCTTATTTTTTTCTACTCTCGTCGCTTTATTATTGGAGATGCTCATTCTGCTTCATCGTCAAACCCTTATATTTCGGTCGATTTTAGGACAGGCGTTTAATCTTCAAGTAACTCTGATTATTACTTGATTAAAATTAATTTTTGATCTATTATTTGAGTATTTCAAGTTAATTGAAACGTTAAAATATTCAATAATGTGTTTCTGCCCATTTAGGTATTGATTAAAAAAAATCTTGAATCGTTTTGAGACTGTTGCTGGTTTCGCATTCTTTGAGAAAGCGCTGATACGTGCGTCCAGTCAACTAGAACTCCATTTCTTCTTTGCTTTTTTCATTCTATTTTGTCTATTTTCTACTTTCATTTTATTAACTTCTAGTCATGCTTTTCATAGCCAGACCTGCGTTATGATGTTGTTTACCCACTGACCTCATTTTGTAGCGTTTCATTTACTGTAAGATAAAACACCACGTGAGGGAGGAAGCATTTTGCTATCTTAATTTCGTTTCTGATCTTGGAAATTAGTTAGGAAATTTAGGGTACAACGTAGTGATTTTATTCTTATACTGCGACTCAATGTTGAACTTTTCAGCTATGTTTCTCCCAGGGGGACTATGTGAGGGCCTGAGCGTAGGGTTAGGTAGGCTTCGTTTTTGTTGAAATAAAATAGGTTTTTGTTCTGTTACGGACCATCTTTTTTCGGTTCACTGCTGTCCTGTTTTTCAGCTCCAACTACTTTCTTCTTCAACTTTTTCTTGTTTCATGAACTTCTTTCTCATCTTGCTGTTTCTATGCCCTTTCTGCATAGATTCCACGTTCCCTTAACTCCATTCTAAATGGTGCCTTCTTTCTTCCTCTCTTTGGATCTCATTTGTTTAGGAAAGGGAGGCTTAAACTAACTACTAATCTAATCAAATCTTCAGCTATGTTTCTTCTAAAAGTTTACAGCCTATGAATAAATATTGAGTCTATATCTTGGGTTTAATTCAAAGAAAAATCCTTTGCTTGTTAGTAAATAATCTTTTCTATCAATAACATATCTTCTTCCTTAATTACATAGGGACATAATCATTATAGTTATGCAAATAACTTGTTTCAATTTAAGTGAGTTGCTTCTGAAGAGGCTCATGTCATGTACTTGCCGGAATTAATTTTTGTTCTTGTGTTCCCCAACCATGACTGATGCGATAGTGAAAGCATAATTGATCCATAAAGCTCGTTACTGACTTGATGTATGCAACTCTCAGGTTCGGAAGAGGACCAAGAAGCGACCGAGATGCTGGTGGGTAACGCCCAAAACTTGATGCAAAGCGTTAAGGAGACTGTGCGTGCAGCAGAGGCCGCCAGCATCAAAATTCGCACCGATGCTGGCATCAGACTGCGCTGGATTCGCAAGCAGCCCTGGTACCAATATTAGTAGCGCATCTCGTCTACGAACCATCTGTGAGTCTAATTTTCGGACTCAGACGTTTAGCTGTCTCAATAATAGTTTTGGTGAAAAAACCCTTCACTTGGATTAATTAGGAAACATTTTGATAGTTTTAGATTCGGGTGTGAGACTACAATTATGTGTTTATCACAGCATTTATTCAAGTCGACTGAATTATGCTGACCACTTCAGTTATAAACATTTCTGTGCTCTGGCGCTCATTCACAAGAAAACTAATGACTAAGATCATTAGTCTGCTCAAAGGTGCAGTAGTGAAAAAATGCGCAGGTCCCTTACACTACAGCTTGTTGGTTGCTTCATTTTCCCATTACGAGTACGGATTGGTCGGGAATCTAGACTCCAGATGAATCGCATGAACATAAAGCAGGGTTTATTTCATTTGGTCAAAAGACTCTCCAAGAGACTGGTTCTCTGGAAGAAGCAATCTTAGCGCGAGTCATCACTAAATTAGAGGTATAGTAGTTACATAGTTCACCTATTTGCTCCAAAATCTTGTAAATCGGATCAAGATTATATCATTGATAGCGAAACAACTGTATCATTGTTGCTAATATATAATAAAATTGAAGGTGGGAAAGCCCTAAGTGGTTCAAATTCATTCCAGAATTGCTTTGCTAGGTGTTTGAGCATTTACGTCTAATTTAATCCCGATCAACAAAATCTAGTTCTTTCTACTAAAAGCTATCTCATTTTGTTATGCAAAGACTACAATAGAAAAGTTATATGTCAACATCGGATTGGTAATTGGACACTTGAAATCATGTATTCCATTTGGGCTTTCCACCCTTTAATTGTGTTGAAAGAACATATTGCGGTAAACATTTGCTGCTTGAACAAATGTAACTTTTATTGAAGGTTTCAACATGTTAGAGCAAATACGAAGTTGAATTTCCCCAATTCTATATTTTGCTTCACTGAATTCTTTTGCAATGTAAGTGTTGCGAATTGATTTTATGTATTTTATACTTGAAGTTTATACATTTGTAAATGCTAAAAATAAAGCCACGTGAATCTACGAATGAAAATAAAATGACCGTGCCTGGTAAATATTTAATCGTTTTGTTCAAGTGTAATTATCGTTGGAAAAAGTCTAGCACTGGTATTTCTCAAGCTTTTATTCATTATCTTCGGTAAAATTACCGAGATTCACTTAGAAAATTGTCGTGCCAAGGCTGAAGCTACGTGAAAGATTAATGACAGCCAACAATGACGTTGGAAATATTTGGGTATTGAGACTTGAATTTCGTGAACATGACGTTCAGATTAAATTTGTAAAAATGATGTTCATGCGGGGTTCGCTGAAACACTTTTATGTTAACAATTGAATGAGCTGTGTTGAAATGGCCAATAAAGGATTCATTCGAAACGCTGACTAATGAAATTGGCGTCAATTGCTTGTTCTTTACATACATTTGCCTTATAGCTTTATTAAACGTAAACTAGTGTTCTCTGGACANACATTTGTAAATGCTAAAAATAAAGCCACGTGAATCTACGAATGAAAAGAAAATGACCGTGCCTGGTAAATATTTAATCGTTTTGTTCAAGTGTAATTATCGTTGTGAAAAAGTCTAGCACTGGTATTTCTCAAGCTTTTATTCATTATCTTCGGTAAAATTACCGAGATTCACTTAGAAAATTGTCGTGCCAAGGCTGAAGCTGCGTGACAGATTAATGACAGCCAACAATGAAGTTGGAAATATTTGGGTATTGAGACTTGAATTTCGTGAACATGATGTTCAGATTAAATTTGTAAAAATGATGTTCATGCGGGGTTCGCTGAAACACTTTTATGTTAACAATTGAATGAGCTGTGTTGAAATGGCCAATAAAGGATTCATTCGAAACGCTGACTAATGAAACTGGCGCAAATTGCTTGTTCTTTACATACATTTGCCTTATAGCTTTATTAAACGTAAACTAGTGTTCTCTGGACATACGTGGCACTATTAGCGCTTTATTTTAAAGACACATATCTGTGCCAAATTGAAATTGATTCGTTTTGATGTTAGCATTAGAACCTAAGCAGAGGATGCTTATTATTATCTATGTTGCCTTACTAATTTAAATTAATCTATTTGAAATTAAATAAAGTGCCTTCTTAACAATGCCAGAGGTTATTAACGTGCAGTTAAGCCTGTAGGATACGCCCTGCCACTTCCTTATGCAGTTGTTTTTTTAATTGAACTAGCAAACAGTGCTACTCCGTCTATGTGCGCTTTGAATGTCCGTTTATTTCCTGTGGCTTAGAGTTATTGTAGAATCCGCTCACGTGCAAATCCTGGAATATTCTTACACTACAAAACTGCCAGTTTATATCTTTGTAGATGGAGATCATTTAGTTGTGATGGTTGGAGATGGTAATTTTAAACACCTGTCTGGGTACCGGTTTTGTGCGTCAAACAGGCGTTGTAAATCAATTTAAACACGAGCTGGGATTAAATTTTGCCCCGTTGTTTTATACTTTTTTATTCGTGAGGTAACCGATTCAGGGATTTTACATGAATCTCATATTTCGAGTTAACGTTTGTATCACCTTTAATCAATTATTGTAACTGACAGCAGAATGATTACTTAGAAAATAATCTTTTTAAATTATAAAATTTATTATTAAGGCTTATCTCTATACTCACGCCGATTCGAGTATTCGCTAT